>PVJD01001283.1:0-281959 GCA_004026545.1 Mormoops blainvillei
CCAGATCCTTTCCCTTGCTAAAGTAGCCCAGCAGAACCGCCGAGCATTAGACCTCCTTACCGCAGACAAAGGAGGGACCTGCATATTTTTGGGAGAGGAGTGTTGTTATTTTGTCAATGAAAGTGGACTGGTTGAGGAAAATCTGCAACGTATAAACAATCTTAAAGACAGGTTGCAACTTAGCTCTGGGACGGGGGCCACGCCCTGGTGGCAGAACACCCTCCTCTCCTTCCTAGCCCCTGTCCTGGGACCCTTAGTCATCCTCATACTAGTCATCACGATAGGGCCATGGGCCATCAGAACAGTAGTGAGTCAACGAGGGGGGCCCTGGTACGGAAAACTACCAGTCGCATCCTCATGCTCCAACAGCAACAGGAGCAAAGGACCCCATTTCTGGGTGCAGAGACAGACGAAAGCGCTGTCTAAGCACCCACAGGGGGGAATGTGGAGGGAGTCAGGGCCGACACCAAGGATGAAGTAAAATGTTATCTGCCCTGCTGAGACGCTATCTGCCCTGACTAATGCTGTAAATATTTCTCTCCCACTTCTGTAAACCCCTTTGTGCCAAATCTATACTACGACTCCCAATACCCTCCCCTGCTTAGCCCTGCATAAAAGGAATGCGGGGCTATTGTTCAGGGCTCAGAATTTGGAGTTTGTCTCCTCTGGGCCCGTGCACGTAAATAAAGATCGTGCTCCTAACCCCTCAGTGTCTGGTCGCTTCATTTTTCTGTAACACCTTCACCTACTTCCTCTATTCAACTGGTACCCTTGCAGTTGTTGCTCTGGTGGTGAAGCCCAGCGTGGGTGGGTTTGCGTACTCTCTAAGTCCGTGCAAGCCCTTTAAACAATGAAAATCTGGCAGCTTCTTCCACTGCCTCCCCTACCAGTTTTTACACACAGAGGCAATAGAGATTTATCTTTCTGGTGCAGTCATCCTGGGCTGTGTGGTTTGGCCTAGGGCTGGCATTGCTTGCTCCCAAGGTATTCCTCCTGATTTTTATCTACGACACATGAATGTGGGACTGTCCATTCTTCTGCTGCCTCCACTGCCACCTTTTGACGCCATACTGCATCTCTGCCCATCTCTGGGACTCCGACCTCTCCTACCCATCTGGATGAAAGTGGCCTTTTTAAATCCTTGGTTGTTGGATTTCCATACAGCTCAATTTCCTGACAGTTGTGGGTGTTGTTTTGAGATCTGGTTGTAATTGCTTCCATGGTTGCACGAGGAGGTGAAGCGTGTCTGCCTATGCCTCCATCTTTGCTGGAAGTGTCTTTTTCTGTTCCGATTAGGCATTTTTGTTTCCTTATCTTAAAAATCACTGATTTTATCCTCTGCTTCCTCTATTCTACTGTTGATTCCCTGTAATGTATTCTTCGTTTATTTTAATGTATTCTTTATTTCTTACTTGTTCTTTTTTATGTTTTCTATGTCCCTTTTTATATTTCCTGTTTGTTGAAGTTATTACTAAGTTCATGTATTCTTCTAATCCACTGAGCATTCTTATAACTATTGTTTTGAACTCTTCATCTGGTAGATTGCTTCATCTCCATTTTATTTAGATTATTTTTTGAGGTTTGTTCTATTCTATCATTTAGGATATGTTTCTTTGTCTCATTTTGCCTGCCTCACTGTGCATATTTCTATGTATTGGGTAGAGCTGCTGTGTCTCCTAGTCTTGATATAGTGGCCTTATGTAGTAGGTGTCCTGTGGCACATGCAGCCTCCCTAGTCATCCAAACTGGGTGCTTCAGGTGCACACCCTGTGTAGGCTGTGTGCATCTTCCTGTTGTAGTTGAGCTTTGACTGCTGTTGGAATGTCAGTGGAAGGTATTTACCCTCAGGTCAATTGTATATGAGAACTAGCCAAGAATGCAGTAGAGGAGCTGGTGTGCAAGGACCAACCCCACAGAACATGTCTCACCATAGAGGGTCTCTGGTGCCCAGTTAGTTTACCCCTTGAGTGTGTTGTTCACAGAGGTGGTTGGCTGGTGCCCTGGTGTGATCTGGTGCTTTGCACTGATATGCCGGCTCTGGGACCTTCCAGTAGGTAGAGACCAATATCAGCCACCACCTGTGCTCCATTCAGCTACAGAGCAGTCTGCAGATGGATGCTACTTGTGCTTGGCTTGGAGGTGCTGGGGAGAGGCCAAGCTGTGAACTAAGACCAGCTGCCCCTGGTGCTGGGCCTGGGACCACTTAGCAAGAGGTGTGACATGCTGAGGCCAGATGCTACTTGTTTGTGGTTTGTGAACTTTCAGAAAATTTCAGGAAAGTTTGCAACATGAACCAATACAGGCTGTTTGTATGGAATATCCACTGGAAATGGCTTGGGTGGGCCCAAATATTGGTTGGAGAAGGGTCTCAGGGTATCATTAGGGTGGGGCAAACAGTGTTAGCCAGGCTGATGGATATTCAGATATAGCACTTACTCTGTGGGGTGAAGACTCAGCAAAGGAACAGTGACCTCTGCCATCACTTTTGTCTGGGAGACTACTACCCCTCTGGCCATTGCCCCCAAACCTCTTGAGGTACTACTCCTTCACACACTGGAGCTGAAAATGAGTGAGTCCAAATATATCCAGGTACGGACATTTAAGAGGAACACCTGGGACTCTATATGCCCTCCATCTCTCTTATCCACAATTCCTGCTGGTTTTCACAGCCAGAAGTTATGGGCATTTTTCTTCTTGGCACTGGAACACTGGGTTGGGGGACCTGGTGTAGGGCTTGGACCCCTTGCTCCTCAGCTCCTCATGGGGGACCTCCAACACTGTGATATCCCTCCCAATTTTCATTACCACACATGGATATGGGACCAGCACATTTTGCTTCTTGCCTTTCCTAGCAGTGCTGATGTACCTTCTTATCCTTAGTTATAGGACTTCTATTCATTTATATTTCAAGCACTTTTGAATAATGAGTGTTCTGGAGTTTAGTTGTTATTTTGATGTGGTTGTGAGTACTGCATTTACCTACTCTGCCAACTTGAGTGGAACCTTGCAATGTTTTTAAACCAATGAAAGTTAATGTTCAGCTGTGTGTGTGTGTCTATTTAAAGAAACTCAAACTTTTAAAGAGAAGATGGAGTTTGTTTTGGAACATCTGGATAAATAGTGGTGCCATTTCAGCTTTGGAAATCACCTTTCTAAGAGGTAATAAGGGACATATTAAAGCAATGACATTGCCAAAGGAGAAAGGATAGGATTAGGAGATCAGGGGGGCAGGAACGTATCCTTAGAGAATGACTGTTGTTTTAGAAAGCCAGCAAAGGAAAGGAAGCAACAAAGGGTCCCGAGAAATAGAGATTAAAGAAGCAGGAGACCTGGAAAAGATCAATGCCTCAAAAATCTTGCACTGAACTGTAACCTAAGATAATAATACTAGCAATAATAATGATATTAAACTCATTTTATAGTACTTCCTACATTCCAACCACTGTTCTAAGGGCTTAACCTGTATTAAGTCATTTAATACTCACACAACCCTGCTGAGGTAAATACTATCTCAATTTTTCAGAAGGGGAAATGGAGACACAGAAAGGTAAAATCACCTGCCCAAGGTCATCTACATGGCAGGGCTGGAATTCAAAGGCAGGAAAGAACACTGCAGCCCATGCTTTTAGTCATTATTATCTAGCACTTCCCTAATCTTACTTTACATCCATTAATTCACACAATCTTCACTGTAACTTTTTGAGGTAATTGTTAAAATTATTATCTCTATTTTACAGATGAGGACACTGAAGTACAGATAGGCTATATAAATTACCCAAGATATTACAATTGCTAAGTGGGATGGTCACAACTCACTACAGGATTTCTGGCTCTGGAGTGGGTCTCAGGTTTAACCCAGAAAGTGCTATGCCCACAAAAGCATGCTCTCTGTTAGAAGGATACTTGTTTTTCCTGTGTGTTTCACCCACGCTATAGCACTCTCTCTGAAGCACTGCTTTACAAAGCAGATGTCATTGTCTAGCCAGTAAGCCAGACTTAAAATAAATCTTGATTCATTTACAGGTTAATCACAAGCTTCATTCCTGGCCAGATAAAAAATCAGTAATTTGGGTTTGTCTGAAGAGATTTGGGAATTCCCCCAGGGTGGTTTCCTGGAGTAGGTGATTTCACCTATTCACTTTGTTAATGACTACAGTGTTCTGCTTGGTTCACTGATGACAGGGGACTGGTAAAACAAAGAGGGCAAGAAACCAGGTGGACATGAGAAATATATATTACTTGATTTGAGGCAGCCCCTATTTCCTGGATTGTTTTTTAACGTTTAAGGTTGACTCAGACATTCGTTATGACTACCTAATACAGCTCATTTTACCATTACACATGATAATGCTGTATTTTGTGGGGAACTTGTTTTAAATTTCATGTTATCACATTTTTATAATTCTTGCTTATTTTTTATCATAAGTGTGGTAGTACTTTCAATAATTTAAAAAAAATTGTGTTGAGATTCCTAATCTTGCCTGGGATTTGGTTGGGTTAACTGCCTCTTTTAAAGATAATTTTAGAAGCATAAAAATGCTAAACAGATTTTTTCAATAATTAAAATTCATGTGCACAAAACAGTCAATGGGAGAGTCAAGCATTTTTTTTTTTATTATCCAGCATTAATTGATTCCACAAAAAATGTACTGTGCTCCAACTATATTTTTTAGGCATGGAGGATGAATTTGTAAAGAAGACATATAAGATTCTTGATCTCAGAACATTTATTGTCTAGCCAGAGAAACAAACAAATAAATATATAATTAATATCAGGTAAGGATAAGTTCTATAAGGAGAAATTAACCAGGTGAAGGGGAGAGAGAGTAATGAGAGGAAAATTGGAATTTGAAATAGGAATTTCAGAGAAAAGTTCTCCGAAGTGTTAGTGTCATACAAAGTTAAAAGGATTTGATTCCCCATTTTAAGAGGTCACTTTGGCTACAAAAAGAGAAGACTTTAGAAGAGCAAGAGTAGAATTGGGAATACCAGTTAAGAATCCTAACGTTATAACAGTCTGGGTCCTCGACCTTTCCTGTATATTAGAATCCTCTGGAAGTGATTCTAGCTAGCCCCAATCTAAATCAATTATATCAAAACTTCAAGGACTAGAGTCTAGGAGCTGATATTTTTCAAGGCTTCTCTGGTGATTTTTAATATGTATCCATGGTTGGAAAAGATTGTAGAAGAAAGATGTTGGGGCTGTGTCTACACAGTTATCTGTTGGGTTGACCAAAAAAATTTGTTTTTTCATATGATGGGTCTAGTAGGGCTTAGTTGTCTTTAACTTCATTCAAAACAATTTTGTTAGATTGTATTGTGACAGCTGTCATATCAGCATGCATTTAAAGAAAAACATCAAAACTGGTGAATTTTTGTGTGGCCTTTAATACTGAAGATGGAAGAAAATAAGTGATATTTTTGGCATAGTATGCTTTATTATTTTAAGAAAGGCAAAAACAACTGAAACACAAAAACATATTTGTGCTTTGTATGGAGAAGGTGCTGTGACTTATTGAAAGTGTCAAAAGTGGTTTGTGAAGTTTCATGCTAGAGATTTGCTGGATGATGCTTCATGGCTGGGTAGACACGTTAAGGTTGATAATGATCAAATTAAGACATTAATTGAGAACAGTCAGTGTCATACCATGTGGGAGATAGCTGACATACTCAAAATATCCAAATCAATAGTTATTGATGAAAATGAAACGTTTTCATTTCATTTGAAAAAAATACACAAACTTTTTGGCCAACCCAATTTATATCTGGAAGGTAAATAAAGAACCAAAATGTTGAGGTTAAGCTACTAAACAAAAATAGATTCTTATTTGGACTTATAATTGTCTTTAAAGTATGTCATTGGATCAGAGTACACAAATCCTGAAGAGGAAAAATAATCATCAGGAAATGATGCAAATGGGTATCAGTTAAAAAACATTAACCAATAAAACACCAGGAAGTAATGGTTAATGGAACATTTGTTTATGTCATATTTATTTCTTCAGATATTCTAATATGTAGCCTAGGTTTGAAAATCACTGTAGGAGAAGGATCTGGGAAGCCAGGTCTAGAGCAGCTATCTTTGGAGGTGGCTAGGTACCAGATTCTCAGTGGATGGATATATATATAAAATAAAATGTTTTGTGGAGACAGCAGATAGGTGTGGGATGAAAGTGGGATGAAAGATAGAAGTGGTATGAAAAGGAAAGAAAAGTTCAGAGATAACACCCAAATTTTAGGCTTCAAGTATAGGGTGAATGGTGGTTGATTTACCATAGTGGGGGAAAATGGGTAGAAGAACAGAGGTGTAGGTATGTGGAAGTATTGAAAACAAGAATATTGGCTTGCACTTCATGAAGAGAGTGTTAATAAACTCTGAAATGAAGTGTTAAATAGAGAATTAGATATAGGTTCACAATTAAATGATTAGTTTCCTAGAATAATTTTCTTTGATTTTATATCTGTTTCTTGTTTACATTAACTAGTAAATTTACTCAGTTGTTTGAAAAGGCAGTCTTTCTAGATTTTCTTATCACCCATGTAATTTTATTTTTTTTCCTAGATTTTTAATGTGTACCAAAAAGCTACTGCACTACAGATAGGCATGGTGAAAGAGAGTGCTTTAAAAGTGTGTTAACCCTTACTTCCAACAAAACTTATAGTTGTAGGCTCCTGGGAAACTGTAGAAGCTCATAAATGTCTGAACATTTTTGTGTTAAAAATATTGCAAAAAAGAAAGTAAGAAAAATGGATTGAAGGGTCGCTAATGATGAAATTCCAGAGCATCATTTCCAAAACTTACTTAACTAAATAGTACTTTTAAATAAGTAACCTGTTGATGAACACCAAGAAGAGCTCAACAGATATAAGGGGCTTGTGATTTAAAGTAGATATCAAAATATGGGCTTTTAGATACATTAATTGCTATAAGATATTATCGTGTGTTTAAAATACAATGAATTTTAAATAATATTACAACTATGTTAAAATTATAAGAGACATAAACCAGAAAATTATATATCACAGATTTAGTAAATATCAAGTTTATGACATACATGTGATTAGCTGGAAAATAATACTTAGAGATAACATTTATTGAGCATTTACCATGGCTAGTAATTATTTCAAATATTTTACATGCGTTAACTCTGTATCAGAAATACTTTTAGCTGAAAGTAACAATATTCAACATCAGGCACTTTAAAACATGATTCATTTTTTTAAATGTTAAAAGTAGTGTGGCAACTGGCATTAATTAGTTCAGTTGCAAAATAGCTTCTGGCCGCATGTATTCCCTGCTCTTGGCCTTGTCCTAACAGTTGTAAGATGTCTCTCCCAGGTCCAAGCAGCATGTTTGTACTAAAGGCAAGGAAAATGAAGTGAAAGATGGTTTCAGTGATATCTGTCTCCTTTTATCAAAGTTAAAGCTTTCCTAGACGTTCCAAAAGATTTCTGCTTTTGTGTCCTCTGCTGGCACTGTCACCCAGCATCCCAAGTTGCAAAGGAGATAGGAGAATCAAGTGCTACACTTTCTCAGATTTTATAAGGAGCGTAAAAAGGAAAAAGAAGGTTGAGAATGAGCATTGTGTTAGGCAGCCAACAGTGACAGCCACAAATCCATGCTATCGTTATGAAAACCCTATCAAATTGCTATTGTTTACCACCATTTACAATGAGCAACTAAAACATAGTGAAGTTATGGAACTTGACCAGGGTCAAACAACTGAAAGATGCCAGAGCCATGAATCAACATGGGTGGTCTGTCTTCTGAGTCCACCCTCTTCTCAACCACTCCACTACAAAATGAAAATGAAGCCTTAGACTTAACATTGTGCCTTCTTCTGTGAATGATCCTTCATGTAACTTCCTAATATTCTCACAGATGGCACATTGTATTATAATAGGCAAAGTAATATCTAAAAATCAAATAAAGGTTTGCTATTACTCTTATATTTTATTATTTAGCCTATAATAATAAAAAATAGTTAACTCGAATTTGTAAAACTACTCAAACAATTCTAAGTATTTTCATACCTGTCATTTCTTCATAAATCATGTGAGAAATAGAGGTATTATGTTTTGCATTTCATAATTGGAAAACAAAACAAGCCTCAACAAATTCAAGAAAATCGAAATCGTATCATGGATTTCTTGGATCATAATGGCTTGAAACTAGAACCCAACCTCCAGGAAAAAACTCAAAAAACATTCAAATTCATGGAGACTGAATAACATTCCATTAAATAGTGAATGGGTTAACAATGAGATCAAGGAAGAAATAAAAAAGTTTCTGGAAACTAATGAAAATGAACCCAAAACAGCCCAAAACTTATGGGACACAGCAAAGGCTATTCTGAGAGGGAAATTGATACCAAAACAGGCCTACCAAAAAAGATAGAAACATTTCAAATAAACAACCTAACCCAACACCTACGAAAACTAGAGGAACAACAACGAACAAAGCCCAGAGTGACTAAAAGGAAGGAAATAATCAAGATCAAAGCAGAATTAAATGACATAGAGACTAAAAGAACAATTCAAAGGATCAATAAATCCAGGAGCTGGCTCTTTGAAAAGATAAACCGAATTGACAAGCCTTTAACCAGACTCATCAAGATAAAAAGAGAGAGGACCTAAATAAATAAAATCAGAAATGTAAATGGAGAAGTTACAAGTGACACCACAGAAATACAAAGGATTGTAAGAAATTAGCACAAACAACTATATGCCAAGAAATTAGACAACCTACGCAAAATGGACAAATTTCTAGAAATGTACATTCTTCCAAAACATCTAGAAATGTACATTCTTCCAAAGATGAAGAAGAAGCAGAAAGCCTGAATAGACTGATAACAATTAGTGAAATCTAAGCCATAATCAAAAAAGGCCTGGCACACAAAAGCCCTGGACTGGATGGCTTCACAGGTGAATATTATTAAGCATTTAAAGAAGAACTAACTCATATTCCTCAAACTATTCAAAAAAATGCAAGAAGAGAGAAAGCTCTCAGACTTGTTTTATGATGCTTTTATTACCCTAGTTCCAAAACCAGGTAAAGATACAACAAACAAAGCAAACTACACGCCAATATTGCTGATGAACATAGATGCTAATATCCTCAACAAAATATTGGCAAACTGGATCCAGCAATACATTTAAAAAGATTGTACACCATGATCAAATGGGATTCATCCCAGGGCTGCATGGATGGTACAATATTCACAAATCAATAAACGTAGTACACCACATAAACAAAATGAAAAGTGAAAAAGTCATTATCATATCAATAGATGCTGAAAAAACATTTGATGAAGTACAGCACCCATTTGTGATAAAAATCCTTAACAAAGTGGGAATAGAGGGAGCATAACCCAACCTAATAAAGGGCATATATGAGAAACCTACAGCCAACATTATACTCAACAGGCAAAAACTAAAAGCTTTCCTATGAAAATCAGGAACAAGACAAGAGTGTCCACTTTCACCACTTTTTTTCAACATCATATTGGAAGTTTTAACCACAATGGTCACACAAGAAAAAGAAATAAAAGGTATCCAAACTGGAAAGGAGGAAGTAAAACTGTCCTTATTTGCAGACAACATGATAATATACATAGAAACCCATATAGGCTTCGCCAGAAAACTACTCCATCTAATAAGTGAATTTGGCAAAACAGTGGAATACAAAGTCAATATTCAGAAATCAAAAGCATTTTTGTACACCAGAAATGAAATATCAGAAATAGAAACCAGGGAAAAAAATCCCATTTACTATAGCAACGAGAAAAATAAAGTACCTAGGAACAAACTTAACAAAGGAGGTAAAGACATGTGCTTGGGAAACTGCGGAACACTGAAGAAAGAAATTAAGGAAGACAAAAATAAATGGAAGCATATAACATGTTCATGGACTGGAAGAATTAATCCCATTAAAATGTCCATAGCACCCAAAGCATTTTATAGATTCAACACTATCCCTATTAAAATACCAATGACATATTTCATAGATTTAGAATAAATATTTCAAAATATATGGAACCAAAAATGGTCCTGAATAGCCTCAGCAATCTTTAGAAAGAAGAACAGAGTAGGAGGGATGACCATATCTGATATCAAACTATAATACAAGGCCGCTTTAACCAAAACAGCCTGATACTGGCATAGAAACAAACACATAGATCAGTAGAACAGAATAGAGAGCCTGGAATTAAACTCATGTCTCTATGGTTGATTAATATTTGACAAAGAGGGTAGGCCACAAAATGGAGTAAAAGTGGCCTCTTCAACAAATGGTGTTGGAAGAACTGGAATGATACATGCAAAAAAAAAAAATGACACTAGACCACCAACTTCACACCATTCACCAGAATAAACTCAAAATGGATAAAAGACTTAAACATAAGCCATGACACAATAAAAGTCCCACAGGAAAACATGGGCAGTAAAATTTCAGATAACCCATACAGCAATATTTTCGCTGATATATCCTCTAGGGCAATGGAAATAAAGGAAAGAGTATGCAAATAGGACTACATCAAATTAAAAAGCTTTTGCACTGCTAACAAAACATCATCAAAATGAAGGGAACCAACCATATGAGAAAACATATTTGCCAATGATACCTCAGACAAGAGTTTGATCTCCAAATATAAAAGAACTCATGACTCAACATCAGGAATATAAACAATCCAATTAAAAAATGGGCAATGGACCTGATCAGACACTTCTCCAAGGAGGACATACAGAGGGCCCAGAGGCATATGAAAGAGTACTCAACACACTAGCCATCAGAGAGATGCAAATTAAAACCACAATGAGATACCACCTCACACTATTCAGAATGGTCATCATTCAACAAATGACAAGTACTGGCAAGGATTGGAGAAAAGGGGAACCCTAGTCCATTGTTGGTGGGAATGCAGACTGGTGCAGCCACTGTGGAAAACAGTATGGATTTTCCTAAAAAAACTAGAAATGGAACTGCTTTTGACCCAGCAATTCCACACCTGGGATTATACCCTAAGAATCCTGAAATACCTATATTTAAAAACCTCTGCACCCCTATAAATATGCACCCCTGTAAATAGCAGTGTTATTTACAATAGCCAAGTGCTGGAAATGGCCTAAACACCCATAAGAAAATGAATGGATTAAAAAATTTTGGTACATTTACCAATGGAATACTATGCAGCAGAAAGAAAGAAAGAGCTAGTACCCTTTGCAGCAGCATGGATGGAACTGGAGAGCATTATGCTAAGTGAAATAAGCCAGGGGATTAAAGACAAATACCATATTATCTCACCTATAAGAGCAATCTAATGAAGGAAACAAATGAGTAAAATAGAACCAGAGACATGGAAAAAAGGAACAGACTTACAGCAACTAGAAGGGAGGAGCGACAGGGATAAGAGGAGAAAGAAGGGGAAAGTCTAATCAATGAATGGCTATAAATGACCCATGGACATGGACAAAAAGGTGAGGAATGACTCTGGGAATGGGGGAGGGCAGGGGAAAGCAATGGGAGAAAATTGGAAGAACTGTAATTGAACAACAATAAAAAAAATCATACACTTTGTTGTTATTGCCTGAAAGAAATTAAAAGCTTACTGATATCATTTATGTCAAGGATTAGGTTGGCCAAAAAACCTGTATGGTTTTTCCATAAAATATAAGACATTTTTAATAATTTTATCGATTTGGATATTTTGAGTAGGTCGACTATCTCCCACGTGGTATAACGTTGATTGTTCTCAAATTATGTCTCAGTTTGATCTCTGTCAACTTCAGCTGGTCTACCTGACCATGGAGCATTGTCCAGCAAGAAATCTATAGCACGAAACTTCACAAACCACTTTTGACATGTTCGATCATTCATAGCACCTTCTCTCTACGCTGCACAAATCTTTTTTTTTTGCATTTCAGTTGCATTTTTACTTTTTTTGAAATAATAAAGCATAATATGATGAAAATGTTGCATATTTTCTCCCATCTTCAATATTACTAAAATTAACAAAATTGTTTTGAGTGAAGTTAAAGGTGCTATTAGAGCCATCTTACAGAAAAAAAGCAAACCAACTTGGGCCAACCCAATATTTTTTTATAGTGGAATTAACCTTTTATTTTGTTTCTTATAATCAAATTAGTTTTCTACCCTATTAATCTTTTTGTAGTCTAATAGGCAACCATGATTTTTAAAATTTCTACAATGTTTTGTAAATAAACAAAATTGAGATGATTATTTCTCTTTACTATGCTTCTTGTTTGCATACTGCCACCTCAATTAGCTTTCCTTTTTCAGTGTTGTAAGGATATGTAAGATGTCATTTAACTCTAGAAAATGAATTTATGCAGCCGTTGCTGCCATGGAATGCTCCTAGTACAGTTATTTTGAACTTGTATAATACGATCTCTTACACATACTGCTTTTTAAAATGTTTATATTTATTTATACATAATAATTAAAGCCAACTGTAATCTGCATGTATTTGGTTTAAAGCTATATTTCAAATTGTGACATATATTTGGAAATAGACCAGTGGCGTAGATGGAATTATTTTGGCCTCCAAGAAAAATTTCAGAAATGTATCTCTTGTAATTTGTTATTTGGAGAATAAACAGATCTTCAAATGGGCTATCCGAATGGTATTTCTTATATTTCGGGAGAGAGAAACAGCTGACCTGGCTTTATGGCCATTGCCATAAAATGTCCTTATAGTATCCAAATTGACCAGACTTCTGTGAGTCACTAATAGGCAATGAGCTAAAGAATAGATTTTCTGAAGCTTCATAGGTTTAGGCTGAGTGTTATGAGCAGATAAATTGAAAGCAACAAAATAAGGAAAGCATGTTTAAAATGGAAATTTAAGGTATTATTGAACACCTATAACATGTGAGGTCTTTTTTATGCTATTTTATTTAAGTCGAAAAAATCTCCCTGAGAATTATGTGCCAACCCAATTTTGCTTAAGAAAACTGGGGCTCGGAAAGTTAATTACCTTAACCAGAATCACTAAGTCTAAGCTTAGATTTGAAACCAGTTTTCTTTTGTTACAGCTGTCCAAATATAGCCTTGACACCAAGATAGGTTTTGAGAAACACAAAGAAGAACTATTTACTATTATGTTATAAACATATTTATTATATTTTAAAATATCACCTGTTGGAATATAGTCATTTAATCAAATCCTCCATTTTTAGAAAGCAAAGGTAAATAATGATTTGCTGATCGAGATACACAGAAAAGCCCTGTTTAACTCGTTAATGTTTTAATGATAGTAGCCTCAAATGTTGGACTGCAGGATTCACTCAGTAGCATGGTGAGGAATACAACAGAGAGAAGTGTTGGGTCAGGAGAGCCCAGAGGTGGTGGCAGTGGCAGGAGAGAGGGGAGGTGAAAGGTTATGGAGAAATTTGGCAGTGTGATGCAAGTGACCAAAAAAGTTAACAATATCTTCTTTGAGTGTTTACTGCGTACCAGATCGACACGGAGGTCTTCACATTTATCATAAAACTCCAGAACAATGCAAATTTGGGTTTGTGATTGACTTGTTTATTTTCCAGTTCTCACTTTCAAAAGGGGATGTGCTAGAATTCTTTTTCTAGGGGAAGAGGATTGGGGAATAGGAGTCTCTCAGTATTTTCAATAATTTAACTACAAAATTTAACTTGCTGTGTGCAACAAAAGTTTCAGTATCTTTCTTGTCCTTATAATGAAAATTCAGATTTATTAATCACGATATAACAACATGCACTTTAGGTAACTTGAATTTTTAGACCCATTTATGGCAACTTTTTTCTTTTTAAAGTTGACTTTTTTTGAAATTTAATACCCATACAGAGAAGTGCACAATTTGTCTACAGCTTAAAGAATTTTTATAAAGTGAATGTAAGAGTAATTACCACCAGATCAAGAAATAACCAGCAAAACAGAAGCCTCCCTTTTCTGACCTCTCAATCTTATCATCTCTCCAGAGAAACTATTCTGACTTCCACCACCATAGATTTGTTTTGCCTGTTTTTCAATTTCACATAAGTGAAATGCTACAATATGTTCTCTTTAGAATCTGGCTTCTTTCTCTTAAATTTTGTTTGTGAGATTTATCCACATTGTTATATGTAAAAACAGTCCATTCATTTTCATTGCTATATAGTATCATATTAAATACATATTCTTGATAAATTTATCCATTCCATTCTTAATGAACATTTGGATTTTGCAGTTAAGGTTTATCTAAGAATGAAAACCCTGTGTCCTGGATTTTGCATATATTGGTAAAGCATTTGTTATGTGATTGTGAAAGCAAAAATTTAATATAAGTACCTACTTTATAAATATTTTAAATTAAAATCAGCACTTCTTACTGAGAGAGCCAAGTACCAAACTTCTTTTTAAATAAGTGACTGTCCCAACCCTTTGTTACTTGTTTCCAAGTTAGTTCCTAAGTAAAACAAAGGTTTTTCTCCAACTCTGTAGTGTGTCTTAAGAAACAGTTTCTGTGTGTGTGTGTGTCTTGGTATATGTGTCGGGACTGGTGGGGCACAGCTGGGAGAAGGAACGATGTGAAGGGTATTTTTTTTAATGTTAATAAGTTACATATACTTGTTCCTTTTTTTGAGATATTTATCATTTCATTGAACTCAACTTGATGGAGTGACATGTATTTCCATTACGTAAATCACACTGTTCATCCCCAAATAGATTATGTTTGCTTAAAGTTTCAACAATTGCACCATTCATTACAAATTCTGCCAGCTTCCCTGACCTTGAAGTAAAAGCAAGCAACGTGTAATCAAAAAGAACCTCCCCTGGAATGCTTTGTGTGGATTGATTACACAGAAGTTATTTGTAATGATAAGATATACATTTTAGGTGGCCAATGATATTTCACTAACGTGTGCTTGGGAAAGTGAAGACCTTTGAGCACCACCTAGCCAAATTACTTTGTTGCTTACTCTTCTTTAGTATTTCCAATTCGTGTCAGAATGTTAATCCTTATTACTACATATACATTTTAAAATCCTGGATGTACATTCAATTTGCTTCACAAAAGTTATATATTACTTCTGGTACTTAACAGGCACCTGAAAAGCTAGAGGTAAAATAATACTCTGGAATGGAGAAAATATATATTCTTCCAGGATAATTTTCTGTTATCACAAACTATTCTAATTTTGTTTTTAGTAATGTAGTTTTCATTAATAGAGAGAAATCCAAAATAGTAATCCTAATTCTACCCAGAATACTTTGTTAAATTCTCACTGGGCATCCTTGGGCTAGTTGTTCACATGGCTAATCACAAACACTTATTTATGTTCTGCTTTACAATACTCTCACTGTAGAGAACAAAGTATAAGAGCATCTGAGCCTGATCATAAGACACATCCACTGTAGGGGATCACTCTAGTATCTTGTCCATTTACATGAGCAATTGAGAAATCTTCTGGGCGAGAACTTATACTAAGGAAAGAAAGAACTCAGTAAACTCTCTTGGTCTAATAAAAAAAAAAAGTCAGAGTACTGTGCTGGGGATTGGGGATTGTTTTACGTTAGGTTCCCTAGAAGAGCCTGATATGGTTTTTTCAGGGTGTTCTTCCAAAAAGAAGGAAATAGGATGGGTCAGGGGAGCAAGAATGTAGTTTAGATGGAGGCTATTTTTGGTTTGCTCCCACAACAAAGTTCTGGAGCACAAATTGCACCACAGAATTAACTTCACCTTGAAGGAAGCAATCAACCTTTTCTAAACCCTGTAACTCAATTATTTGACAAGATCTACTGGAAGGGACAAGAGGAATCAGTCTCCCAGCACAGAGTAATTCACTAAGTTAACCCACAGTCATATCAGCTGGAGGATGGGGTGGCTAGCAGGGGAAAATGGATTCAATTGCAGCATCGACTTCTACTACAGTGGCCAATTGATTGGGCTTTCAATCCCACCACATAATTATTAACTATACGACACTTGGGTTACTTATCTATAAATTTGGGAAAATAACACTTATCTCTCAATTGTTTTCAGAATTTAACAAATGCTATATACCACCTGGGTTGGTGCTGATCAAAGTTCTCAATAAATAAATGCTTTTAAAATGCTAAGTAGTTAGAAGAAAGAAGTGGTTGAAATAGTAATACAAGGGGGACTCAATAAAACCCAGAATTTGCTTATAAAAAGTTGTGTATTCTTACATGTTTAAACTTCAGTCACCTTCAAAGTACTCTCCATTTGATACAATACACCTATCCGAGATGTTTTTTCCTCTGCTTAAAACAGTTTTTAAACTCGATTTTGATGCCTTTTAGTGCTTTTGTCATTTTTTTGTTTCACTTCTTCCACATCGGCAAAACATTTCCATTTAAGTACTTTTTTCACCCAAGGAGACAACAAAAAAATGTCACTTAGGGTGAGATCAGGTGAACAGGGAGGGCGGGGCATTGGGGTCATGCCTTTTTTGGTCAAAAACTGCTCAACACTCAGCACAGCATGGGCAGGAGTGGCATAAGTTGCCCATCATGAACTGGGTGAACACGGTGAAGGAGTCTTCAAAAACAAATTCACTGAAGCCAAATGCAGACTCTCACAACAATGCCAGCTGGTACCCTGATAAAGATAGGTTCCTCTAATACTCACCTAATGGGGGAAGCCTGTACTATGAGGGGCCCACGCTCTAAAAGATAATTCTGGTTTTGGGGGTGTCATCCCTCATGTGGTTTGTTTCAATAGGACATGGTGCTTGGCAAAGCTCTACAAGTAAGAAAATATTTTTGGGGCCCCTTTCAGCATAGCATTATACAATAAAGGTATTCTTTCCTGTTTTCATGAATGTCTGGGTAATCAGCAAGTCTCCAGCCACTCAGTGGTAGCACTCAGTGAAAAAGCTAAAGCAGTGGGTTTAGTGCTATGATTCTCATGAGAGCAGCAACTTTGCCCAGAAAATAAAGAATAACCAGTAGAAGTTGCAACACCAAGCAGAAGGGAACTAGAATAGGAAGAAAAATGGTTGAACCCATGCCATATCTGACCATACTTATTTGTGAGGAAAAATGAGACACTTGGGGGCTGGGTAGGGGCTATGCCCAGTACAAGGCTCGGGTTCTACAAAGGGAGAAGCGGGGAAAAGAATTAGCTAAAGAATAGCAATAGACCCCTAGGGACTACTGCTCTGTCATTTTTATTGATGTTGAGCAAGTTTCACTAGTTTACGAGCACAGGTTCAAGGATGATGTTTGTGATTGGCATCAACTTCAGTCAGCTCGCTCGGAGCATCATACTAAGGTCATAAGCTATATCAGGGAATAAAACAGAGGTGCCTGCTATAGGAACTTACACTTCAGTTGGAGATAAATACAGTAAAAAGCAAATAACATACTGTAGTATATTAGAAGGTGGTAACTGCTATGGAATAAAGAAAACAAAGAGCAGGATAAGGCATGTCGGAGGGTGAACGGAGCAGGTTGCCGTACTAAATAGCGTGGCATGATGATTGTAGTTAACAATCCTATATTGTATATTTGCAAGTTCCTAAGGCAGTAGATCTTAAAAATTCTTATCACAAGAAAAAATTGCAACTATATGTGGTGATGGATGTTAACTAAGCTTACTGTGGCAACATTTCTTAATACATATATATATATATATCAAATAATTGTTATATGTATAAAACTAATACAATGTTATATATTAATTATACCTAATTTTTAAAAATATAGGGTGGCCCTGACCAGAGTGACCAGTTGCTTGGGTGTCATCTCACAAAGCGAAGGGTCACCAGTTTGATTCTTGGTCAGTGCACTTGCCAACGTTGCAGGGTCTGTCTCTGGCTGGGGTGTATACAAGAGGCAACCCATTGATTTTTCTCTCTTACATTGATGTTCCTCTCCTTCTCTTCCTCCCTCCCTTTCCCTCTGTCTAAAAATAAATAAATAAAGTCTTTAAAAAAATAAATAGATAAAAATACAGGATGATCATGATAGGCCTTAGGAAGGGGTTAAAATTTAAGCAAAAACATGAAAGAGGTGAAAGAATTAGTTTAGTGGATATCTTAGGGAGAGTATTTCAGGCAGAAGGAACAGATATAGCAAAGGACATAAGTCAGAAAATCTAGTGTGTTTAAGGAAAAGCAAGGACAGAAATGAGCAAGGGGAGAGTGGTGTGAAATGAGGTCAGATGGGTAACATGAAGAAGTGACTGTGCAGCAGGGAATCAAAAGTGGAGAGGTACTTTGCAGGCTTGTTGTTGACTCTCTCTTTTGTGGGGACACACCTGCCATATGACAAGAAGCCACTATTATTTCATCGTTCTGTCTTTAAGTATCACCTGTTGCCTGCACTTGCCTTTTGTTGTGTTTTGGATTAAACTGGATTAAATTCATCATCCTCTCTCCTATCCCCTGGTGCTAACTTTTACTCAAGTTTGTGCCACTCTTGGGATATTCCTACAACTAGACTTAATATTGAGTTTGCTAATAACTAAACCATTCAAGGCCGTTTCACAAAAGGTACCTCTGTGACCTCATGCTTGTGCAACTTTCAGACCAATGTAGAAATTCCTGTTTTATTTTACCCTAATACAATTGTTCAGTGTACATTCTTTTGAGATCTTTGTGGATTGGAATTCATTAGTCTTCATTCTCAGCAGTGGTGGGAATGTTGTTCAGGGAGGACTAGGGGTAAAACCCTGCAGACCATCCTCATTAACCTCTGCTCTGCTCACTGTGATCCAGTAATCAGACCCTTTTGGACATGGTCATCAGTCAATTATGAATATTGCTAAAGAAACTTTCACTCAGTCCACGTTTAACTTGTCAGTAAGTATAGAAAAGACATAATATATCTTTCATTTTGACATTTTTATATGTTTGTATTCTTATTTAATGTGGTTATTTACCTGAACTATGTTAAAACAAACTATTTCCAAGTTCCAAATATTATTTTTTTACTCCAATCTTAACTCACATATAAATGGGGGATAATATGATGGCAAATTAAAATGAACACACTGGATTTCAGAAAAACACATGACACACATGACCTTGAATTCACACTATTATGAAAGCCAGGAGGACAGGGTTCATTATGATGCAATATAATGGAAATGAGTGGCCACTCTTTGGGAAATTCTTTGAAAGAAAAATGAAACTTCTTTAAGTACTCCCTTCCCCCTAAAAACATAAATAGAACAAAGCAAAAAAATATGATGGCAAATTAATGTGGTCTTATGAAAAACTTTATAACACTATACATTTCTTGTTTAAAAATGTATTTTCTCACTATGTTGTGTGCAAAGCTTCCTTTTCACTTTTTTCTGCCAACAGAGGACGGGTGGGAAGAGAGAAGTATCTCTTTCTAGTCTTGAGTCAAACTTTTTAAAGACTTCTCTGAAATGTTTATAAAGCAGTTTATTTTGATTTCTCTTTAATTATTTTATCTTGAAAATAATTTGTCTAAGTATAAATTTTAATTTTTATGGATATGTTTGAATTAATTAATGAATTTCAAATGAAATTGGTACTTTGAATTTTTAATTAAGTGTATAAATCAGTGATACATTGAAAAATGTGAATATTATTTAGATTTTGAGGTCATAGGTCTAAAATGTTCCCTCTTATTTTGGATAATGCTAATTAGGCTCCTGTTGTACAGGTTTTCTAATTCAATTATGTATTAGATTCATGTGAATTATGAATTATGAATTATGTTCATGTGTATATTTTCCATACATATCTTAATACCAGCATTTGGTCGTTACTTCAATATGCAGAGTTGTTAAACATAATTTTCAGTTTCGTTAATCAAATAAGAGGTCTTTTAAAAATACCTTATTTTGCCATGCATAATGAGCACTCACATTTTTGACCCAAATTTTCAGGAAAAAAAATCATTTGTTTTAATTTTTTAATTCAATTTTTTATTTATATATAAAACCAATTATCATATTCCAGGGTACTATTTTGCATACAGATATTATTATTGCTTTCTAGAGTTACACTTTTAACACAAGCATAAATAAAAGAATTAAAAACATTTATATAGACATGAATTTTTACTACCCATGTATAATGCGCATCGTTATTTTTCCCTCAAAAATTTGGGCAAAAAACTGTGCATTATGCATGGCAAAATAGGGATAATCAAAAGAAACCCAAATGCGGTGCAACAGATTTTTTTCTTCTTCTTTGCAATAGTGTACCCCACAGGAATATTTAAATGCAGTTTTCGTAGGTATATTAAGATATTTTCTCTTGAAATTTTAAATTTGTTTAATCAATAATGAAACATCCTTTCAAAACATTAGATGGTGTGATAAACTATGTAATTCAAGAGCTCACGACAGTTTGCACATAACTTTTGTTAAATGAAAAGTCAAGTGGCAGCTTGACTTTTTGCCTTCTCCACTTGAAGAGTGCCGTTGTCCTGGAAGTACAGGAGTGGGGAGAAACCGAATTGGTTCTGTTGCCTGGAAGATAATTCTCCATACTGCTTATTCGCAGTGCTGGGAATTCCTTCTTTCCCCTTCTTACTATGAACTTTACCTGAAGGATTTTTTTTTTAAACTATCAAGCAAAGTTTTATAGTACCAAGAACACTACTGGTACATAGTGAGTGCTTCATAAGCATTAGCTA
This sequence comes from Mormoops blainvillei, assembly GCA_004026545.1. NCBI lineage: Eukaryota > Metazoa > Chordata > Mammalia > Chiroptera > Mormoopidae > Mormoops > Mormoops blainvillei. Next base: position 20,618 of record PVJD01001283.1, read on the forward strand.
TTATTACAAAGTCATATACTTATCTTAAGTTTAATCCATTTATTGAACTAGCCTGGGGAATCATGTATAGTTGAAAAAAATGAGTCTTCAATAAAAGGAAAAACTAGAAAAATAATCTCATTCTTGGAAGTGCTAATGCTATTCTTCATTTATTTAAGGGAACAAACACCCTTGACTTGACTGACGCTTAACACTAATTTTATCAAGCAAATGGGAGCACTAATGTTTGTCATTTAGACGTATTAGAATAAATACTTCCTGATATTATGCATTGGTATTGAATTTCCTGGCTACATGAATGTGATAGGATAAGATCTAGTTCTTTTAAAGGAACCAAGCTGGATGAGGAAGATAAATTGTACATTTGATGAGCATTTGAGTTTTTCAAAACACTGAACAAAAGAGACCTCGGATCACCCCTAAAGGAAGGTAAGCTTATAGCTTGGGAAACAGAGAGAATACAAGGAAGGGGGTTTCAGGGCTGAGGAAAAAGGAAATTCTTTCAGTAAGGCAAAGAGTGATGAAATCTTCAGCCTTAAGATTTCTGTGAAAACCTCCTCGCTTATTTCCCATACCATCTCTTCCTCTACCTCTATGTCACTGTGTATATTTATTCCAGTTTTACCTTCCTAAAATGCAATGCGATGATGCTACTTCCTTGTTCAAAACACCATATTCATTTCCTTTTGTCAACAATAGTAGAAAATGGACTTCTACTTTGCCATTTGTGACTCTGAACTACATGGTCCCCATCTGATTTTGCATTTTCACATCCTCCACTATTTTTCACAGGGTAACCAAATGGTGCTCTTCTTAAAAATGCCTCTCTGCTCAGGTCTTTTCCATTCATCTTTGTCAGTAGGTCCTTGTCTTTCAAGATTCATCTTCAATGACACCTCCTCTTGAAGATTTTCTAATTCTTTTTTTAAATTTCTATTTATTTTTAGAAAAGGGAGAAAGAGAGGGAGAGAAACATTGATGTGAGAGAGAAAGATTGATTGGTTGTCTTCCATACGCACCATGATTGGGGACTGAACCTGCAACCCAGGCATATGCCCTGACCATGAATCAAACCAGTGACCTTTCACTTCAAGGAACAGTGCCCAACAAACAGACACACCAGTCAAGGCAATATTCTATTTCTTAATTGGAAGTGATCTTTGGTGCCATTGGATCTCATAGATCTTTGTATTTCTAGAATGGCCCTCACCTTTTTCTATCATCTGTAATAGGTAATTCCGTTTTGTTTTGTTTTGTTTTCTTTTGTTTTGTTTTGTTTTGTTTGCTGATCATATGCTTCACTGAGAGCAGGGACTGAGTTTTGTTGTCTGCAGAGAGTAGGATGGTGCCTTGCTGAGCAGAGCCTGTCAGATATTTAGAAGATCATTTGCATTTTTGAGGCTGTTAGTATATTAAAAACTAAAGAAATGCCAGGGTCGCAAATTTGTGTTCTACTTCAAATGTTACGTTAGGCAAGTGGATGTGATTAAAATACATACATGCACACAATAATTGCCAAATAAATTGTGTTGTCTCTAAGATAATTACATGATTTCTAAAACATTTAACTCATAGTACACTTCCGTTGATGCAGCCTTGTCAGCGTATCTCTGGGCCTGTGCCTCATCTGACACCTGGGCCAGGGCCCCCCCCCCCGCCACTTTCTGTGTGAACAGCACATCGTAGACACCTGATAAATATTCACTGAAGTCAGTTAAAAATAATTATATGTGAAAAGGTGCTGTATATGAATATAACACAGTAATTCCTTTTTTATTTGGTCAGAATATTATTGAAATATAAGGTTGAAAGTTATTATTAGCTTCTAATGTAATACCTATAATTTAAATTTTGTTTTACACTCATCAGGTCAAAGACCTAGACCCTGGGGTGAGAAAAAGTACTCATTCTTACTGACTAACTAATGTCATATGTATCCTGAGACCCATAAAGAGGAGAGTTGTGTTCTTTGTGACTCCTGATTTAGAAACAACAATGAACACTTGATGAGAATTAACAAGATTTATTTCTTGAAACTCTACTAGAAACAAAAAAATAATGAGCATTACAAAACTTTTTGGAATTCACTGCTTTATGGGTTAAAGTTGATGTCAGTACTAAATCATCCTCTGCTATTAGACACTACAACTTAAATTTGCCCAATTAGAGATATTACCACTTTGAGGTGATGAGCTGTTTATCTATGTGTTCTCTTTCTAATGTAGTACATAAAAATCAGGCACATAGAAGCATGAACTCATTATTAGAATTACCATTGTTTATTTTTTGTAATGTCTGTACTTAGGTATTCTTTTCTGATAAAATCTCATTGCCTTAGGCTACTTATTAGATGTGTTTTAAGTCTACTTTGCTAAATTAATATGAATGCAACCTTTTCTAGAAAAGTATTTTATATTAAAAAGGAGCACAAGAAATAAAGACGACCCAGTTACTTGTGATAATTCATTAGTAAGAAAATTTGGCTGCTTAAGCCTTAGTTAACATTTTCTCCTAATCCCATACACCTGACAGACTTGACACATTTCCCCATAAATATCAATAGCTCAAGTACCAGGGGTAGAGCTGGATTGGGAACACAGAAGTGGTGAAATTAGAAGTAATTAATTTATACTGCATTTTAGTAAATGCAGGTGATTCTGAAATGTCTTCCACTAAGTCATTTCTAAAAGGCAGATAATTAAAGACATGAAAACTTAAAGGATAACATTGTCAAATTTATTGATTTATTTATTTTAAATACATTAATTTATTTATACTTATTTAAACTTTATTATACATTAAAACATTTATTATACATTAAAAATCTATCATAGGACTAAAGGTTTTTAAGACAGGCATACCTTTCACATTCTCATTTTTCCCCTTTAAGTATTTTAATTAATTAAAAGTTAGGTGGATTAAGATGGTGGAGGAATGAATGGAAATCACATTGACCTCTTCCCAGAACCAATCTGGAATTACAACTAAATTGTGGAGAAATCACCCAGAGCAAACAACTGAACAATAATGAGAGACAAACCTTGTAACCTAAGACAGACAGAAGAATCAGCTCAGCACAATCTGACTGGTAAGGAGTGCACAGGAGACACGAGAGGGCTGGCTGGGCACCCTCAGGTGGCAGCGCCAGAGAGATATTTGAGAGGCCAGCTGGATCCCCCTAAGAGTGGGATCTAAACCATATGCATGGATCCCCAGACTATAACACCAGAGCCCAGAATACAAATACAACTAACAACCAGCTGCAAAAAGCAACAGGATTGCCCTATTCCAGGCAGCTGGAGACTGAAAAGAGCTGTTTAAAGGGTCAATGCATAAACTTTCACCTGCAGCCATTTACCCTGGGCTCCGGCAAAGGTGGAGGCAGAGTGGGCTAGAGATGCCTGAGAAGAGAAGGGGGAAGGAGGCTTTGGGGAGAGAACTGAGAAAGTAGCCTTCGGGATCCCGGTGCTGAGTCATCCCCCATGTGATAGCAGCCATCTTACTCAGGCAGGCCACTCTTCTGAGAGATGGCAGTCTGAGAAGTAACAACAGCCCTGCCCCCAGGAGCTTCTCTGCCCTGGCCCTGAGGTGCTTAAGCCTGATTGCTGAGTGCAGAGTGGCAGCCATAGACAGTAGATCCCTGAAAAGGAGAGCCAGAGTGGACTATAGATACCTGAGGACAGGCTGGGGATGGAGACTTTGGGGACAGAACTGAAAGAGTAGCCTCTGGGGCCTGGTACTGAATCATCCCTGATAACGTAGCAGCCATTGAGTTCACACAGACCAATCCCCTCTAAGCAGAAGCAGCCTGAGGGAAACATTAGCCCCAGCCAGGAGGGCTGCCCCACCTTCTGGTGTTAAAGCCTGACTGCTGAGCACAGAGTGACTAGATTAACCACTGAAGAAGACAGCCACAGACAGTAGATCCTGGGAAGGCTTGAACATACTGCCTAAGGTCACATGGGGTCAACATCTGACTTCAACAGAGGTGGATCCAAAAAGAAAAAACAGTGGAAAATACTAGAAGTACTGAGACGAAATCCACTGTGGTCTTGTCCATGAATTGCAATGTTTCCTTTACTGCATAGCATTTTAACATTCATTATCTGTCCATCAAGTTAGTGCATATCAAGTCACTAGATTTTATACTATAGTTCATTTCTCTCCTTTCTTACAAGAGTCTTAATCTCTTTACAGCCTTATTAATACTGGCTCATTTGCTGTTGATAGTGGGATTGAACGGAGAGTTATTTCCACAGTCCTGGGTTTGTTTCCTGGGCTTTATGGTTTTGCTCAGGCAGGCAAATAATGGGAAAATAAAGAAACAACCCCCAACTGAAATAAAAGGAGGAATCCCCAGAAAGACTGCTAAATGAAATAGAGGCAAGAAAACTGTCAGATATTGAATTCAAAACAATGGTTATAAGGAAGCTCAATGAACTCAGTGAGCTCAGTGGAATTACAAAAAACTACAGGGAAACTATGAGGCACTTACTGCAAGCTCTATCAGGATGAAAAAGAACATAGAAATTATCAACAAGAAAGAAGAGGAAATGAAGAATACAATTTCTGAATTGAAACACACGGTAGAAGGACTCAAAAGCAGGCTAGATGAGCAGAGGGTTGCAGCAGTGAGCTGGAGGACATGGTAGAGGAAAACTCCCACAAAGAGCAAGAAAATGAAAAAAGGCTCAAAAAGAACCATAAAGAGTTGAAGGAAATGCAGAACAACATGAAACGTAGTAATATCCATATAATAGGAATACCAGAAAGAGAAGAGGAACAAGGGATAGAAAACCTGTTTCAGAAAGTAATGATGGAAAACTCCCTAATCTGAGAAGAGAAAAAGTCACACAGGTCCAGGAGGCACAGAGGGTACCAATCAAGAGGAACCCAAAGACCCACTCCAAGACACTTCATAATTAAAATGGCAGATATCGAAGACAAAGAGAGAACCTTAAAGGCAGCAAGGGCAAAACAAGAAGTAACATACAAGCGAGCCCTGATAAGGCTAACAGTTGACTTCTCCACAAAACCACTACAAGCCAGAAGGTAATGGCAAGAAATATTCCTAGCAATGAAAAACAAAGGCCTGCAACCAAGAGTACTCTAACTAGCAAGACTCTCAATTAAAATGGAAGGAGAAATAATGAGTTTCTCAGACAAAAGAGGGCTAAAAGAATGCATCTCTACCAAACTAGCATTGCAAGATGTGCCAAAGGACTGCTTTAAGAAGATGAAGAAAAAGAGTGAGAGGGAGAGGAACACAAGTACAAAGGGAAAAATATGAATAAATACCTATCAATAATAACCTTAAATGTAAATTGATTAAATGCTCCAATTGAAAGACACAGTAGCAGAATGGGTAAGACAACATGACCCGCACATATGCTGCCAAAAGAGGTCCATCTCAGAGCAAAAGACCTACACAGACTGAAAGTAAAGGGTGAAAAAACTATTCCAAGGAAAGGGACAGGAAAAATAAGCCGGCGTAGCAGTCCATATATGAGACAAAATAGACCCCAAAACAAAGGCCATGAAAAGAGACCCAGAAGTACACTTCATAATACTCAAAGGAAGAGTCCATCAAGAAGACATAAACATTGTAAATCTATATGCACCCAACATACGAGCACCGAAATATATAAGGGAAATCATGAAGGAATACAAGAAAGATATAGACTGCAACACACTGATAGCAGGGGATTTTAATACCCCACTGTCAACAATGGATAGATCATACAAACAAAAAATCAACAAAGATATTGTGGAACTGAATAACACATTAGATCAAATGGGCTTACCTGATATATATAGAACCTTTCATCCCAAAGAAGCAAACTACACATTCTTTTCAAATGCACATGGAACATTTTCAAAGATAGACCACATGATTGGACACAAAACAACCCTCAACAAATTTAAGAAAATTGAAATGATATAAAGCATTTTCTCAGCCACAGGACTTAAAATTAAAAAACAACCTTGAGGAAAAGGCTAAAAAACATTCTAGCTCATGGAAACTGAATAGCATGCTATTAAACAATGAATGGGTCAGTAATGAGATCAAGGAAGAAATAAAACTTTTCTGGAGACAAAAGAAAATGAACACACAACAGTTCAAAACCTATGGGACACAGCAAAGGCTCTCTTGAGGGGAAATTCATAGTGATACAGGCCTACCTGAAAGATAGAAACATTTCAAATAAACAACCTAACACAACATCTACAAGAACTAGAGAAACAACAGCACACAAAGCCCAGAGCAAGCAGAAGGAAATAATTGAGCACAGAACAGAATTGAATGACGTAGAGACTAAAAGAACAATTCAAAGGATCAATAAATCCGGAAGCTGGTTCTTTGATAAGATAAACAAAATCAACAGGCCTTTCAGCAGACTCATCATGGAAAAAAAGGGACAGGACCCCAAAATAAATCAGAAACGAAAGAGGAAAAATTACAACGGATACCACAGAAATACAAAGGATTGTAATGAATTACTACAAACAACTATATGCCAAGAAATTTGAAAACTTGGGTGAAATGGACAAATTCCTGGAAAAATATAATCTTTCAAAACTGAGTAAAGAAGAAGCAGAAAGCCTGAACAGACCAATAACAGCTGGTGAAGTTGAAATTGTAATAAGAAAATTTCTGGCACACAAAAGCCCTGGACCAGATGGTTTCACAGGAGAATTTTACAGAACATTTAAGGAAGAGCTAACCCCTGTCCTTCTCAGAGTATTCCAAAAACTCTAAGAAGAGAGAAGGCTCTCAAAGTCTTTTTATGAGACTAGCATCATCTAATCCCAAAACCAGATAAAGACACAACAAAGAAAGAAAAATGCAGGACAATATTACTGATGAACATGGACACTAAAATCCTCAACAAAATACTGGCAAACCACATCCAGCAATACATTAAAAAGATCATCCACCATGATCAAGTGGGCTTCATCCCAGGGATGCAAGGGTGGTACAATATTCACAAATCAATAATTGTAATACATCACATAAACAAATGGAAAGGCGAAAGTACATTAGCATATCAATAGATGCAGAAAAGCATTTGATAAGACACAGCACCCATTTATGATAAAAACACTCAGCAAAGTGGGCATAAAGGGGGCATACCTGAACATAATAAAGGCTATATATGAATAACCTATATCCAATGTTATACTGAATGGGCAAAAACTAAAAGTTTTCCCACTAAGTCAGGAATAAGGCAAAGATGTCCACTTTCACCACTTCTTTTCAACATAGTTATTAGAAGACCTAGCCATAGCTAAAATGCAAGAAAAAGAAATAAAAGACACCCAAATTGGAAAGGAGGAAGTAAAATTGTCATTGTTTGCAGATGACATGATAGTGTACATAGAAAACCCAATAGACTCCACCAAAAAACTATTCAACCTAATAAGTGATTTTGGCAAAGAAGCAGGATACAAAGTTAGTATTCAGAAATCATAGACATTTTTGTACACTAACAGTGAAATATCAGAATCATAAGTCAGGGGGAAAATTCCATTTATTATAGCAACAAGAAAAATAAAGTACCTAGGACTAAATCTAACCAAGGAGGTTAAAAGCCTGTATTCAGAAAACTACACAACCCTGAAGAAAGTAATTAAGGAAGACACAAATAAATGGAAGCATATTCCATGTTAACATCATCAAAATGTCCATATTACCTAAAGGAATTTATAGATTCAATGAAATCCCTATTAAAATACCAATGTCACAGATACAGAACAACCATTTAAAAAATTTATATGGAACCATAAATGACCCTGAATAGCTGCAGCAATTTTGAGAAAGAAGAACAAAGCAGGAGGGATCACAATGCCTGACATCAAACTATATTACAAGACCACTGTAATCGAAAGTCTGGTTCTGGCATAATAACAGACACATATCTCAATGGAATAGAATAGAGAGCTTGGAAATAAACCCATGTGTCTATGATCAATTAATACTCAACAAAGGGGGCAGAAGCACAAAATGGAGTAAAAGTAGCCTTTTCAACAAATGGTGTTGGGAGATCTGGACAGCTACATGCAAAAAAATGAAATTCGACCACCAGTTTACACCAGACACAAAAATAAACTCAAGATGGGAAAAGGACTTCAATATAAGTTGTGACACCATTGAAGTCCTAGAGTAGAACATAGGCAGGAAAATCTCAGATATTCCATGCAGCAGTATTTTAATCAATAGGCCCCCCAGTGCAAGGGATCTAAAGGAATGAATAAACAAATGGGACTTCATCAAAATAAGAAGCTTCTGTACGGCTAAAGAAAACATTGGCAAAATGAAAAGGGAATCAACCACATGGGAAAATATATTTGCCAATGATAACTCAGACAAAGTTTTGATCTCTAAAATATATAAAGAACTCACATGACTTCACTCAAGGAAGACAAACAGTCCAATTAAAAATTGGGCAAAGGACCTGAACAGACACTTCTCCAAGGAGGACAAACACAGAAGACCCAGAGACATATGAAAGGCTGCTCAGCCTCACTAGCCATCAGAGAGATGCAAATTAAAACCACAATGAGATACCACTACACACCAGCCAAAATGGCCATCATAAACAAACCAACAAACAACAAGTGCTTGCAAGGATGTGGAGAAAAGGGAACCCTAGTGTACTGTAGGTGGGAGTGCAGAGTATTACAGCCACTGTGGAAAACAGTTTGGAATTTCCTCAAAAAGCTAAAAATGGATCTGCCTTTTGACCCAGCAATTCCACTGTTGGGTTTATACTAAGAATCCTGAAATCCCAATTCCAAAGAACCTATGCACCTCAATGTCCATAACAGCACAATTTACCATAGCCAAAAATTGGAAGCAACCTAAGTGCCCAAGAGTAAATGAGTGGATCAAAATACTATGGTACATTTACACTGTGGAATACTATGCAGCAGAAAGAATGATGAGCTACTACCCTTCGCAACAGCATGGATGGAACTGGAGAGCATTATGCTAAGTGAAATAAGTCAGATGGTAAAAGACAGATACCATATGATCTCATCTGTAAGTGGAATGTAATCAACAAAATAAACAAGCAAGCAAAGTATAAGCAGCAACATTGGAATAAAAAACAAACTGACAGTAACCAGAGAGAAGGAGGGAGGGTGATGACAGGGGAAAGGGAGGGGAAGGGTCATCAAGGAACATGCATAAAGGACCCATCAACAAAGCTGAATGTGAGAAGGACTGAGGGTGGGATGTGGGTAGTTGGGGCTGGGGAAAGTGGTGGTGGTAAAATGTTGACAAAAATAAACAAAGAACAAAGTGGTTAAGGGGAGGCTGGGAGTAGTGTGGGAAATTAAGAAGCTAAAGTACTGGTGTGTGCAGCCCACTGACATGGACTAGGAGGTGTGGGGATAATGAAATGGGGTTCAGGGTGGAGGGAAAATAGGGGGGAAAAATGGGACAACTGTAATAGCATACTCAATAAAATATACCAAAAAAAAAAGTTAAAAGCATTTTGTGAATCTATTTTTAAGTGTAGCACACGAAAACATTTATTTTTAAAGTATATTTTATTGATTATGCCATTACAGTTGTCCCATTTTCCCACCTTTGACCCCTCCGCTCAGTTCTCCCTTTCCCTCCAGCAATCACCCCTGCCCTTAGCTCATGTCCATGGGTCATGCATGTAAGCTCTTTGGCTACTCCATTTCCTATACTATTCTTAACATCACCCTGTCTATTTTGTACTATCAATTTGTACTTCTTAATCCCTGCTCCTTTTCCCTCCTTGTCCCCATTCCCCATCCCAGCTGATAACCCTCCAGATAATCTCCATATCTATGATTCTGTTTCTGTTCTGCTTCTTTGCTTAGTTTATTTTTTAGATTCAATTATTGATAGTTGTGAATTTATTTCCATTTTAATGTTCATAGTTTTGATCTTGTTCTTTTTTTATATAATTCTCCTTAATATTTCATATAATAATGGCTTGATGATGATGAACTCCTTTAGCTTTATCTTCTATAGGAAGCACTTTATATGCCCTTCCATTCTAAATGATAGCTTTGCTGGATAGAGTAATCTGGGTTGTAGGTCCTTGCTTTTCATCACTTTGAATACTTCTTGCTAGTCCCTTTTAGCCTGCAAAATTTCTTTCGAGAAATGAGCTGACAGTCTTATGGGAGCTCATTTGTAGGTAACTCTCTGCTCTTCTCTTGCTACTTTTCAGATTCTCTCTTTATCTTTAACCTTTGGCATTTTAATTATGATGTGTGTTGATGTAGTCCTCTTTGGGTCCATCTTGTTTGGGACTCTCTGTGCTTCCTGGACTTGTATGTCTATTTCCTTCACCAGATTAGGGAAGTTTTCTTTCATTATTTTTTAAAAATAAGTTTTCAAATTCTTGCTATTCCTCTTCTTCTGGCACCCCTATGTTTCAGATTTTGGTATGTTTAAAGTTGTCCTAGAGGTTCATAACTCTCTCCTAATTTTTTTGAATTCTTTTTTTTTCTTGCCATTCTAATTGAATGCTTTTTTCCTCCTTATGTTACAAATCATTGATTCGATTCTTGGCTTCATTTTCCACCATTGGTTCCCTGTGGATTTTTAAAAAATTTTACTTAATGTAACTTTCATTTCTGCCTGGGTCTCTTTTATGCTGTTGAAGTACCCAGTGAGTTCTTTGAACATCCTGATAACCAGTTTTTTTGAATTCTGCATATGACAGGTTGCTTACCTCCATTTCATTTAGTTATTTTTCTGGAGTTTGGTTCTGTTCTTTTATTTGGGCCATATTTCTTTGTCTTCTCTATTTGGGAGCCTCCCTGTGTTTGTTTCTGTGTATTAGGTAAGCTGCTTTGAATCCCTGTGTTAGTTAGTGTGACCTATTGTAGAAAGTGCACCTGTAAGTTGTATGGGGTGGTGGGAGTCTTAGATAAGCACCAGGGCAGGGCAACCCATGACACTGCCCTGTGGCTCTGCATGGGCTAGGGCTTGGAGAGGGGACGAGGTTGCTGCCTAGCCTCTGGAGTTTTGCTCAGGAAAAAGCTGTTCCCCAGCCCTTACCCTATTTCCAGTCACTTCACTTTCTCCCCATATGCCACTGGTGCCCTTCCAGCTTTTGTCCTGTTGCTGAATCCCAGAAGGAGTGGGTCTGTTGTGGACCTTTAAGAGGAGTTTTCTGTGATGCCTGCGGTTTCTTCTATGGCCCCAACCCCCACTAGTTTTTACAGCAGGAAGTTATGGGGACTTAACTTCCTGGTGCTGGAACCCTGAGGCAGGGCATCTGCTCTAGGGCTGGGATCCCTCCTGATTTTTATTCACCACACATGGATGTGGGACTGCCCATTCCACATCTCTGCGCTTCTCCATGCCACCCTGTATCTCCACACCTCTCCATGCCTCTGAGTGCATCCCTGCATCTGTACCCCTCCTACCTGTATGGATGAATGTGCCTTCTTTAAATCCTTGATTGTCAGACTTCCTCCACACAACTCAATTTCTGACATTTCTAGGTGATACTTGTTTTGTAGTCTACTTGTAATTTTTTCTATAGTTGAGCCAGGAGGCAAGGCATGTTTACCTCACTCCCTTCTTGGCCATAAGTCTCACATGAAAACATTTAAATAAATCCCAACAAATTTAGGAAAACTAAGCATTAATATGCAAATGTTATCAGTGAAAGATTTATGGAAAAAATGAAGATAATTTTATAAAACCTAAGGACAAATGTTAAGAGGATAATTTGCACATACAAAAATAGGGAAAAGGATAGTTCTCATAACCTAATGACCAATACTTTCCAGATGAGTGGGCATATGCATGGCCAACAGACATCTGAAAATACATATTTATTTGTGTACAAACCTCTGTTAATTATGTAGTTGTAAAACATGCAATATAATTCCAAACATTTCAAAGTTCCCAACAAGAATTTAAAATTTGTCTTATTTTTTAAAAACTGTAAGTTTAAATATTTCTGTACAATATTATAAAACAAAACACAGTATATGCCTTTATTTACAGATAACCATATAGGATTCCATGTTCAGTACAAGAAAATTTTTATTAGCCTCCAAACCCGTAACTTAACTGTACCATTTTGCTAGGGAACATTGGTTTGAACTCTGGCTTTTGGATAGGAGGTGTCCCAGCAACTGGGCTTCTTCTGAGTATCAGAAGGGTGAGACGTTATTTCTCTTTACTTCTGTCTTTTCCTACCCCTTGTCCTGTAACATGCACCTCTTGTGACTCAAGGGAACAGCTACAGAGTCTCCTTTGCTAAATGCCAAATATCTGTATTATGTAAGGGAGCTATTGATAGTTGACTTTTTCAGTTCAAATTATTTCACTAGTATTAACAATAAAAACTTAAATTTTTTCTTAGTTTCAGGTCTCTTGTTAAAAATATAAAGAAAATTATCCTACCATTTTCCATTCTTAGTGATTTCAGTTCAATGATGACATTTTACCCCACGACAATGTAGTGAAAGAGAATAGTTTTGGGATCCGTTAGATCTAATTCAGGGTCATCTGCACCAGGTGATTCTTTTGAATCCTATTTTCTTTAAGAGTAAAATGGCATAATAATTATCTCATAAGGGTATTGAGAGAATCAGTGATGGAAAGCAGATAAAAGGCTTAACACATTAGGGACTTAGTACTAATTAATTTCCTGCATTTAGTTTATCTTGGATACACAGTGGGTTTAACTCAGATTTAAAAGCAAAACAGGAACAATCAAGTGAGTAAAAAAAAAATGCATGTGTTATGCTTCAATGTCTTAAATTATTAGATGTTACACAAAAAATATTTCATTTTCAAAACACATTTAACTATACATTTTCCAATAAAGATGGCTGGACACCCTCAACTATTTCCAAAATCTTTTTCTTTTTTTGTTTTTTTAGTGAAATGTGACAGCTCTTTTTTACTTCATAGTAATCTTACATAAAATTTAAAGCTGTAAGTCAGTGATATTAAATATAGAAGAATGAGAGAGCAGAGTGAGTAGAAATGGAAAAGGAATCACACAGATAGAATGTAATTAGTTAAGTAAAATATTTACCTGGAGAAAATAATAATAGAATCTTAAAATTTAATCTGTTTTAATGTAATATTTTTCTAGACTCCAATTCTTTTTACATAATACGATGGGAGTAAAAATTTGTCACCACTCTGTGACCAAATTCCATTTTATTTTTAAATCATACAACTCTTGTAATGAGTAGCTAATATCACCTTGAAACTTTGGCATGGTTGATGAATTCTTTATATCAATAACAGCTACAGGTTATTGAGTAGCTGCAGCCCAGTTTGATGGCAATGAATTGACAAGGGAACAATGAAGATTTTGTTTTTCTTGTAAGCTTTCTGGGGATCAAGATATTTAGTAATTTTGTTTTGTTTTGATTTCTTTAAAGAAATATTCATTGACTATTGCTTTGTAGATGACATTTCCCACTGAGGGGACAAAATGTTTTAAGGTCAAAAGAGGAGCCTAATTTGAAGCCAGTTTTCCAAGCTTATGCAGTTCATGTCCTAAGCGCTGGATCCTATGCCACCCTTTACAAGAGAAATCATTGAGAAAAAATAATTACTAAGCATAATTATGAAAATTCTAAAGACGACATAAAAGGATCTGAGTATGAGATATTATTAAATATTAAAGGTCACTGAAGTTTCAAATTGTTAGTAATTTGTTGTTGCATGGAAAATGTGCCAAAGATCAGTAACAATTTTTATTTTAAAATAGTTTTAGATTTACAGGAAAATTTTGAAGATACTACAGAGATTCTTTATACCCCCATACTCAGTTGCTCCTATAATTAACATTAGTAGGGAATATTTGTTAACTGAAGTCTATATTCAAATTTCCCCAGTTTTTACCTAATAATATTTTTCCGTTCCAAGATTGCATCTAAGATAGCACATTATATTTAGTCCTATCTGCTTAGACTTTTCTTGACTGTGATGGGTTTTAAGGATTTCCTTATTTTTGATGGCCTTAACAATTTTTAAAAAAATTAATTTTGGAGAGAGAAAGAGAGAAAGAAAGGGAGAGAGGGAAACATCAATCTGTTGTTCCACTTATTTATGCATTCATTGGCTGCTCTTGTATGTGCCATGACCAGGGATTGCACCCACAACCTTGGCATATCTGGAGGACACTAACTAAGTGAGCTACTGGACCAGGATCTGACATCAACAGTTTTGACGAATACTGTTCAGATATTTTGTAGAATGCCTGTTAACTGGGATTTGTCTGAATTTGGATGGGAGGAGGTTAGATTAGGGTTATGGGTTTTAGGAAAAAGATTACAGATATAAAGTGCTATTTTCATCACATAAAATCAAACGTATGTACTAACAAATGACCTATTACTGTTGATTTTTACCTTGATTATCTGGCTGAGATAATGTTCGTTGTGTCCCTCTATGAAGGTGCTTTGTTCTACCTTCTAAATTGTACTGATCGGAAGTCATTGTGCACAGCCCATGCTTAAGGAGTGGAGAGGTGAGCTCTGCCTCTTTAAGAGTGAAGTATTTAAATAAATTATTTGGAATTCTGTATTGGAAATTTGTCTATTCTCCCATTAATTTATTCAATCATTTATTTATGTCAGTATGGGCTCGTGGATATTTATTTTATACTTGAGTTCTATTTTATGCTGAAATTGTTCCAACTTTGGCCATTGGGGGGCTCTTTCGCCTTACTCTTGTGTTCCTTTGAAATACCCCATCATTGTGTATGTATGTACTTATGTATATGTTTCAGCACTTCTTTACTTTCTGGCACTACAAGATACTCCAGACTCATCTTATATATTTTGATATTCATTGCCCCAGTCCTGAAAAGAACCCTGGTTCCTTTTACTGGAAAATGGTATTAGAAACCAAGACCTGGGTGCTAGGCTATGTTGATTGCTATTGAGATGTCATTGTTTTTAGACCCTCTTAGATGACAGGGCAAGAAAATATATACACATATAATAACTTATGTATATGCATGTCTATAAATACTTCTATATGAAACCCTCTGTATCTTTATTAAGCTAAACATGAGTTCATATGGTGTCTCTCATCCTAATCCATAACCCCATGGATCATTCTAACCTCTTCCTCTTGCTTATTTGTAACTTCCCAATCCAACAGTAAGAAACCTGATTTTCATCACCCACAATCTAAAGTTTTTCATTTCCATTTACACATGTATAGGGATTTCAGAATTGTTAACCTACATCCGATAGGGTACAACTTTATTGACTAGAGGAGTGTTTATATCTCTAGTTTTATGGACTCTTCTCATTTCCAAAGTTACCTAGTCCAGAACCTTCTTTCCACCCTAATCCACTCCTTTTAATGAGATTATTTGATACATTATAATACAGTTATATTCATTTGTCATATTCCGTATTTCCCCTTGGAGTTCCCTCCCCCATCCCTGATCTTTTTTGAAAAATTCACACATATCGAGGTTCATTCTTTGTGCTATAAATTTCTATGGGTTTTGACAAATGCATAGTGTCATGTTTCATGCTGAATAGTTTCACTGACCTAAAAATATTCCTTGTGTTTCACCTATTGAACCATTCTCCTCACCCCAAGTTCCTAGCAACCACTGATCTTTTACCACCTCTATATAGTAGCATATAGTTGCAATCATACAATATGTATATTTTTCCAAGCTGGCATCTTTCCCAAGCAATATGCATTTAAGATTTATCCATGTCTTTTTATAGCTTGATAACTTATTCCTTTTTATTGCTGAGTGGTATTTCATCACATAGATATACCACAGTTTGCATATTCATTCACTGACTGAAGTATATCTTGTTTATTTGCAGGTTTTGGAAATTATGAATAGAAATACTATAAACATTTGCATGCAGATTTTTGTGTGGATGTTTTCAGGTCAGTTGGGTAAATACCTAGAAGTGGGATTGTGAGATTGTATAGTAAGATTACATTGTGCTTTGAAAGAAACCACCACTGTATTCCAAAGTAGCTTGTACCATTTTGCATTTCTAACCAGCAATCCTCACCAGTGATTGGTATTGTCAGAGTTTTAGATTTTAGTCATTCTTCAGGTCGAGCAGTGGTATCTCACTGTTGTTTTCTTTTGCAATTCCCCAGTGACAAATTATGATAAGCATCTTTTCATATGTTTATTTGCCATCTGTATATCTCCTGTGGCATGGTATCTGTTCATATATTTGACTCTTTTTAAAAAATTGGGTTGTTTGTTTTCTTATTAAGTTTTTTCCCCTTACTTTTGAAGGACATATGCAAAATAAATCTGGTTGGGATGTGCATTTAAAAGATAATAAAGGATTATGTCATACATATTTCATTCTTTATTGTAAAAAACATCATAGAACAACCAGTTTGGTATTCAGTGAACCACCAATGTGAGAATGTGAAATCTGAAGCTCAGGCAGGTGTACACCACCCCCCAAACACACACACACCATTTATTGAACATTTATCCTATGTCAGATAATTTGTTTTCTGTTTTTTTTTACTTTTATCAATTCATTTAATTCTTCACAACTCTCTGTAAAAGGAAATTCTTGTCTCCTCCATTTTACAATGAGGAAATCTCAGCTCCCAGTAGAGGAGCTCCAATTCCCTATGCCATGCTGTCTGATAGACAATAAACTTTAAAATGAGATGATTTAAAGCCTCTTTTCTTATACAGCCAAATGAAAGTATATTTTTATTATAAGTGAATACAGAAACAGATTCCAAAAAATAGCCCATTTTTCTTTCATTGAATTTAATTTCCAATGATTTATTATAAGCCTCAAATTTGTATGGGTTTGTTCAGGTGATTCAACATAGATCTACACTTTTTCCCCAGATATTTAAATCTAAATTTATTTTGCACCATCTTTTAAAAACTTTACTGTCTTAAAAGGAAGCAAGATATAATGTAATAATCAAATAGGCTGTTTTTTTCCCTACCCTGTTTTAGACCATAAAAATAATTTTCAGAAGTCATTTGCTTTATTATTTGATAATTAGTAACACACAGAACTCCTAAAGATAATCAGAATCGTGCCCAAATTGAGACTTAAAAAACATAGTAATACAGTTGCAACTGGTGGCTGGCTCTGAACTTGGCAGGTGAGCTTGAAGCGTGGGACTGGGTGTTGCACCCTGCCTGGTTTTTCTCCAGGGAGCTGTCAGTTGCTGGGTTCCCACAAGTGCCAACCACTAGGCAGGTGCATAAAAGCTCAAGGTTTCTGTTGAGAGAATGCAGGTCATCTGACAGAAACAAGACTAGTACCCCGAGTACCCCTGGGCCCTGACAGGCATGGGGAATAGAGCTCCACTTTGCTTTGGGGGAGGGCATTGCCTGGATGGAGAGTTTGAGAACCTGCTCCTGCTCATCACATGCCTAAACTGACCTCTGAGATGAGTGGGGAGTTGTCAGGGTCCTCTGGAAAAATAGAAAATGGAGACAGTTCCATTTTGGAGTTTCCTAGTGTTTTTGTTTCTGTTTTTAAGAAAAAATTGCCAAAATATAATTCTTAAAATTGTGTTATATTTTACATTTTAAAAATTAATGCTTTTGACACACCAAAAAAATATTTGTGTCCATATTTGAGTACTCCAGTTAGTGTCATCTCAGTTCATCAGATAGATTCTAACAATGTTGGACCTCAAAAAAAAAAGTAGAGAAAAAGTCTAGTTCTCTCTTTCCCTTCCCATGGGTGACTACCTACTTTACATTCCTTTAATGCAGAGTCCATTCAATGGATTCTAAAGAAATAATTTTTAAAAAGGAAAAAGAAATCTCTTTTGTGGTAAGGCCATTTGCACTTAAACAGAGAAGCAAGTGAACAAATTGTAGAAAGTTAGTGAAACAAAGCAGTTTTATATGATCTAGTTCCGCAAACAGTACTCTGAATAAGTGCTCTACTTTGGAGCCAAACCACTGGATTCATTCAGATTCTGGCTCTATTTCTTGAATTTGCATATTACATTTAACCCTCTGCACCTCAGTTTCTTCATCTGTAAAATGGAATAACAAGGATAATAAAATACACCAACTTTATAACGTTTTTCCAAAGCATGTAATGTAATTTGTGTGGTAAACACGTATGTCATATTGTATAATATGTTTTCTTGTAAAGCCAGGATTGTGCTAAATTAACTCGCTATTATTAAAAATTGTATCGTTTAGGTAGATCTTTGTAACAGTCAAATTCGTTTAGATGAAAATTATTTCATACTTGGCAAAAGATTTTCACTTTTTCTTTTTTATTTAATGTATTGGTGTGACACTGGTTAACAAAATTATACATGTGTTTCAGATGCACGATTCTACAACATATCATCTGTGCACTGTATTGTGTGTTCACCACCCCAAAAAAAGTATCCACCATCATTTATACCCCTATACCCTCCTCCACCTCTACCCAACCCTCCTCCCACTAGTAATCACCACACAGTTGTCAGTGTCCATGAGTTTTTATCTTTTTTTCAATTTTCCTTTATTCCCACAACCCCCTCTCCCCACAAAGCAACTCCCTGACAGCTGTGAGTCTGCTCTCTAACTATGAATATATCTCTATTTTGCTTATTAGTTCATTTTCCTCATTAGATTCCACATATAAGTGAAATCATATGGTATTAGCCCTTCTAAGACTGTCTGATACTTTCCAAGGTATTAGCCTTTCTAAGGCTTATTTCACTTAGGTCCATTCATGCTGTTGCAAATGGTAAGATCTCCTTTTTACAGCTGAGTAATATTCCATTGTGTAAATGTCACAATTTCTTTTAAACTACTTATGTACTGATGAGCACTTGAGCTGTTTCTACTTGAACCAAGTAGATCTTGGCTACTATAAATAATGCTGCAATAAACACTGGGGTGCATACATTCTTTTGAATTAGGTTTTGGGGTTTCTTCAGATACATTCCCAGAAGTGGATTTTCTGGGTCATACGGCAGTTCAATTTTCAGTTTTTTGAGGAAACCCCATACTGCTTTCCACAGTGGCAGCACCAATCTGCATTCCCACAAATATTGCACAAGGGTTCTCTCTTCTCCACATTCTCACCGCCACTTGTTGTTTGTTGATTTCTTGATGATAGTCATTCTGACAGGTGTGAGGTGATATCTATTATGGTTTTCATTTACATTTATCCTTTTTAAAAATATATTTTATTGATTATGCTATTACATATGTCTTATTTTTTCCCATATATACCCTCCACTCTGCACCTCATCTCATCATCCCCGCATCATCATTTTCCCACCCCCAATTTAACCAGCCCAACAACTCCCACCTCCCAACCTCATTCCTTGCTCCATTTGGCTTTGTCGATGGGTCCTTTATGCATGTTCCTTGATGACCCTTCTCCTCCTTTCCCCCAATATCCCCGGCCATCATCCCTTCTGGTTACTGTCAGTTTGTTTTTTATTTCAATGTTGCTGGTTATATTTTGCTTGCTTGTTTGTTTTGTTGACTAGGTTCCACTTGTAGGTGAGATCATATGGTGTTTGTCTTTCACTGCCTGGATTATTTCACTTAGCATAATGCTCTCTAGTTCCATCCATGCTGTTGCAAAGGGTAGTAGCTCTTTCTTTCTTTCTGCTGCATAGTATTCCATTGTGTAAATGTACTATAGTTTTTTGATCCACTCATTTACTGTTGAGAACTTAGGTTGCTTCCAATTCTTTGCTATTATACATTGTGCTGCTATGAACATTGTGCATGGGTTCTTTTGATCTGGTGTTTCAGGACACTTAGAGTATAATCCCAGCAGTAGAATTGCCATGTCAAAAGGCAATTCCATATTTAGCTTTTTGAGGAAATTCCACACTGCTTTTCCACTGTGGTTGAATCAGTCTGCATTCCCACCAACAGTGCACTGGGGTTCCTTTTCTCCACATCCTCGTGAACACTTGTAGTTTGTTGATTTATTTATGATGGCCCTTCTGGCTGGCATGAAGTGGTTTCTCATTGTGGTTTTAATTTGCATCTCTCTGATGGCTAGTGACGCTGAGCATCCTTTCATGTGTCTCTGGGCCCCATGTACATCCTCCTTGGAGAAGTGTCTGTTCAGGTCCTTCGCCCATTTTTTAATTGGATTGTTTGCCTTCCTGGAATGGAGTCATTTGAGTTCTTTATACATTTTGGAGATAAAACAGTTGTCTGAGTTATCATTGGCAAATATATTTTCCCATATGATTGGCTCCTTTTTCATTTTGCTGATGTTTTCTTTAGCTGTGCAGAAGCTTCTTATTTTGATGAAGTTCCATTTGTTTATTCTTTCCTTTATTTCCCTTGCTCTAGGGGACATATCAGTGAAAATATTGCTGCATGGAATATCTGAGATTTTCTTGCCTATATTTTCCTCTAGGGCTTTTATGGTGTCATGACTTACATTTAAGTGTTCTATCCATCTTGAGTTTATGTTTGTGTGTGGTATAAGTTGGTGCTCAAATTTCTTTTTTTTTTTTTTTAATGTAGCTATCCAGATCTCCCAATACCATTTGTTGAAGAGGTTGTTTTTACTCTATTTTATGCTTCTGCCCCCTTTGTTGCATATTGATTGACCATGGAGACTTGGGCTTATTTCTGGACTGTATATTCTGCTGTATTGATCTATGTGTCTGTTCTTATGCCAGTGCCAGACCATTTTGATTTCAGTGACCTTGTAATATAGCTTGATATCACATACTGTGATCCCTTCTACTGTTCTGCTTTCTCAAAATTGCTGCAGCTATTTGGGGTCATTTATGGTTCTATATAAATTTTTGAAATGTTTGTTCTGTATCTGTGAAGTATGTCATTGGCTTTTTAATACAGATTGCATTGAATCTATAAATTGCTTTGGGTAGTATGGAAGTTTTAATGTTCATTCTTCCAATCGTGAACATGGTACATGCTTCTATTTCTTTGTATCTCCCTTAATATGTTTCTTCAGTGTTCTGTAGTTTTCTGATTACAGGTCTTTTACATCCTTGTTAAGTTTGTTCCTAGGTCCTTATTTTTCTTGTTGCTATAGTAAATGGGATTTTTTCCTAGTTTCTGCTTCTGGTATTTCATTATTGGTGTACAGAAATGTCTTCAATTTCTAAACATGACTTTGTATCCCACTGTTTTGCCAAATTCACTTATTAGGTCAAGTAGTATTTTGGTGGAATCTAAAGGGTTTTCTATGTACACTATCATGTGATCTGCAAGCAATGATAATTTTACTTCCTCCTTTCCAATTTGGTTGCCTTTTATTTCTTTTTCATGTCTGATACCTGTGGCTAGGACCGTTAATAAATGTTGAATAGAAGTGGTGAAAGCAGACACCCTTGTCTTATTCCTGATCTTAGTGGGAAAGCTTTTAGATTTTACCAATTCATATAATGTTGGGTGTAGTTTTCTCATATACAGCCTTTATTATGTTGAGGTGTGCCCCCTTTTTTCCCACTTTGCTGAGTGTTTTTATCATAAATGGGTGCTGTGCCTTATCAAATGCTTTTTCTGCATCTATTGATATGATCATGTGATTTTGTCCTTCCTTTTATTAATGTGATATTATGTTTACTGATTTGGGAATATTGTACCATCCTTGCATCCCTGGGTTGAATCCCATTTGATCAAGTTAAACAATCTTTTTAATGTATTGCTGGATGTGGTTTGCCCATATTTGTTGAGGATTTTAGTGTCTATGTTCATCAGTGATATTGGTCTGTAGTTTTCTTACTTTATTGTGTTTTTATCTGGTTTTGGGATTAGGATGATGCTGGCCCCATAAAAAGACTTTGGGCATCTTCCCTCTTTATGCAGTTTTTGGAATAGTCTGAGAAGGACAAGGGTTAGCTCTTCCTTAAATGTTTTATAAAATTCTCCTGTGAAACTATCTGGTCCAGGGTTTTTATGTACCTGCAGTTTTTTGATTACTGCTTCAATTTCACTGGCTGTTAGAGGTCTGTTCAGGCTTTCTGTTTCTTCTTCCTTCAGTTTTGGAAGATTATATTTTTCCAGAAATTTGCCCATTTCACCCAGGCTTTCAAATATCTTGGCATATAGTTGTTCATAGTAATATCTTATGATCCTTTGTATTTCTGTGGTATCAGTTATAATTTCTCCTCTTTCATTTCTGATTTTATTTATTTGGGTCCTCTCTCTTTTTTACTTGATGAGTCTGCTTAAAGGCTTGTCGATTTTGATTATCTTTTCAAAGAACCAGCTCCTGGATTTATTAATCCTTTGAATTGTTCTTTTAGTATCTATGTCATTCAGTTCTGCTCTGATCTTGATTATTTCTTTCCTTTTTCTTGCTCTGGGCTTTGTTTGTTGTTGTTTCTCCAGTTCTTATAGATGTAAGGTCAGGTTGTTTATTTGAAATGTTTCTATCTTTTCAGGTAGGCCTGTATTGATATGAACTTCCCTCTCAGGACATGACCCATAGGTTTTGGACTGTTCTGTGTTCATTTCCATTTGTTTCCAGAAACTTTTTGATTTCTTCCTTGATCTCATTACTGACCCATTCATTGTTTAATAGAATGCTATTCACTCTCAATGAGTTTTAATATTTTTGAGTTTTTTCCTTTAGGTTGGTTTTTAATTTAAACCCTTTGTGGTCTGAGAAAATGCTTGATATGATTTCAGTTTTCTTAAATTCTTGAGACTTGTTTTGTGTCCTACCATGTGATCTATCTTTGAAAATGTTCTCTGTGCATTTTTAAAAAATGTGTAGTTTGCTTCTTTGGGATGAAAAGTTCTATATATATCAGTTAAGTCCATTTGATCTAATGCATCATTCAGTTCCACAATATCCTTGTTGATATTTTGTTTGGATGATCTATCTATCTATCTATTATTGACAGTGGGGTATTAAAATTCCCTACTGTAAGTGCATTGCTGTCTATATCTTTCTTGTAGTCCTCCTGGATTTTCCTTACATATTTGGGTGTTCCTATGTTGGGTGCATATAGGTTTACAATATTTGTCTTCTTGATGGGTTCACCTTTGACTATTATGAAGTGTACTTCTTTGTCTCTTTTTATGGCCTTTCTTTTGATGTCTTTTTTGTCTGATATTAGTATTTCTACACCAACTTTTATTCCTGTCCATTTGCTTGGAATATTTTTTTCTAACCCTTTACTTTCAGCCTGTGTTGGTTTTTCGTTCTGAGACGGGTCTTTTGTAGGCAGCATATGTGTGGGTCATGTTTCCTTATCCATTCAGCTACTGTATGTTTTTTAATTGGTGCACTTAATCCATTTACATTTAAAGTTATTACTGATAGATACTTATTCATTTTTTTCCCTTTGTACTTGTGTTCCTCTCTCACTCTTTTTCATCTTCTTAAAGCAGTCCCTTTAGTATCTTGCAATGCTGGTTTGGTGGATGTATATTCTTTTAGCCTTCTTTTGTCTGGGAAACTCATTATTTCACCTTCCATTTTAATTGAGAGCCTTGCTGGGTAGAGTAGTCCTGGTTGCAGGCCTTTTCATTTCATTGCGTGGAATATTTCTTGCCATACCCTTCTGGCTTGTGTTGTTTTTGTGAAGTCAGTTGTTAGCTGTATCAAGGCTCTTTGTATGTTACTTCCTGTTTCTCCCTTGCTGTCTTTAAGATTCTCTCTTTGATCTTGATATCTGTCATTTTAATCATGATGTGTCTTGGAGGGGGTCTCTTTGCTTTCCTCTTGATTGGGACCCTCTGTGCTTCCTGGACTTGTATGACATTTTCCTCCCCTTATATTAGGTAAGTTTTCTATCATTACTTTTTCAAACAAAAACAGTTTTCAAACAGTTTTCAGGGGTGTTCTATCCCTTGCTCCTCTTCTTCTCCTTCTGGTATCCTATTATATGTATATTATTAGGTTTCATGTTGTCCTGCATTTCCCTTCACCCCTTTTCATTCTTTTTAGCTCCTTTTTCATTTTCTTGCTCTTTCTGGTAGTTTTTTTCTACCATGTCTTCCAGCTCACTGATTCAATCCTCTGTTTCATCTATCCTGATTTTGATTCCTTCTAATGTGTTCTTCAGTTCGGAAATCTTAACCTTCATTTCATCTTATTTCTTGTTGATAGTTTCTATGTCCTTTTTCATGCTGATATAGTTTGCAGTAAGTTCCTCATCGTTTTTCTGTAGTTTTTACTAATTCTCAGTGAGGTCATTGCATTCGTGAGCTTCCTTATAACTATTGTTTTGAACTTAATATCTGATAGTTTACTTGTCTCTATTTCATTTAGTAGTCTTTCTGGGGATTCCTCCTTTCCTTTGGATTGGGCTCTGTTTCTTTGTGTTCCCATTATCTGGCTGCCAGATCAAACCCACAACACCAATGAAACAAAGCCACAACTGCAGAAATAGCTCCCTCCTGCAATCCCACTATCAACAGCAAATGAACCAGTATTAATAATGCTGTAAAGAGATTAAGACTATTATAATAAATGGGAGAAATACACTATAGTATAAAATCTATGGATTTAATATGTAACAACTAGATGGATATGAAATGAATGTTAAAAAGCTGTGTAGTAAATAAAATACAATAAATCATGAAGAAGACCACAGTGAATTTCATTTCAGTAGCCTCTAGTATTTTCTGCTGTTTTTTCTTTCTGGATCCACTCCTGGTGATATCAGATGTTGACCCTGTTTGACCTTAGACAGTCTATTTGAGACTTCCCTGGATCTACTGTCTGTGGGTGTCTCCTTCAGTTGTTAACCTAGTCACTCTGTGCTCAGCAGTCAGGCTTAAGCACCATAGGGCCAGGGCAGAGTCTCTCCTGGAGGCAGGGCTATTGTTTACTCTCAGGCTGTCACTCAGGGGAGTGGTCTGCCTGAGCAAGATGGCTACTGCCTTATGGGGGATGACTCAGCACCAGGACCCCAGCAGCTACTTTCTCAGTTCTCTTCCCAAAGCCTCCATCCCCAGTCTCTCCTCAGGCATCTGTAGCCCTCTCTTTCCCCTCCTTCGCTGGAGCCCAGGGTAAGTGGCTACAGATGAAAATTTATGCTTTGGTCCTTTAAACAGCTCTTTCAGTCTCCTGCTGCCCATCTCTGGCAGAGAGCAGCCCTGCTGCTTTTCACAGCTGGCTGTTATCTGTATACTTTTTGGGCTCTGGTGCTGTAGGCTGGGCATCCCCACTTATTGTTTAGACCCCGCTCTTCTCGGGGGTATCCAACTGGCTGCTTAAATATCCCTCTGGCACTGCTGCCTGATGGTGCTTAGCCAGCCTTGAGTCTTTGCTGCACTCCTTACTAGTCAGTTTGTACTGAACTGATTCTTTTGTCTGTCTGTAGTTATAAGACTTCTTACTTGTTATTGTTCAGTTGTTTTTTCTGGGTGATTTCTCCACAATTTAGTTACAATTCCAGATTGGTCCGGGGAGGAGGTCAATGTGACTCCCATTCACTGCTCTACCACCTCAGTCCCTACATTTTTCTGATGATTAGTGATGATGAGCATCTTTTCATATGTCTATTAACCATCTGATGTCCTCTTTGGAGAAATGTCTCTTTTTATCCTTTGCTCATTTTTAAAATGGATTGTTTGCTTTTTTGGTGTTTAGATTTATAAGGTATTTATAAATTTTGGATATTAACCCATTATCAGATGTCTCATTGATTGTCTTTTCATTTTGTTGATGGTTTCCTTTTTAGTTTGATATATCCCCATTTGTTTATTTATTTTTCCCCCCACACAGGCAGATATGTTAGAAAAACTATTGCTATAAAAAGTGTTTGACATTTTACTGCCTATGGTTTCTTGTAGGATTTTTATGTTTTTGAGTCTAATATTTAAGTCTTTCATCCATTTTCAGTTTATTCTTGTGTATGAAGAAGGTGGTCTAGTTTCACTTTTTGCACACATCTGTCTTATTTTTCCAACACCATTTATTGAATAGACTATCTTTATCCCATTGTATGTTTTTGCTTCTTTTGTCAAATATTAATTGATCTTAAAGGTGTGGGTTTATTTCTGGGCCCTCTATTCTTATCCAATGATCTATATCTCTGTTCTTTATGCTGGTGCCATGATGTTTTTATTACTATGACTTTTTAGGATAGTTTAATATCAGATAACATGGTTCCTCCCACTTTGTTCTCCTTTCTCAATATTACTGAGGCTCTTTGGGGTGTTTTGTGGTTCCACATAAATTTTAGGATTATTAGTTCTAGTTTTATTTGTATCTTCTTCAATTTCTTATCTCAGTGTTATGTAATTTTTTGAATATAGTTCGTTTACATCTTGGTTGAATTTATTCCTAAATATTTTATTCTTTTTGAAGCAATTCTGAATGTGATTTTTTTCTTAGTTTCCCTTTCCAATAATTCATTATTGGTGTATGAAAATCAAGTGATTTATGACTATTCTCTTTGTATCCTACTACTTTATTGAATCCATTTATCAGCTCTAGTAGTTTCTTGGTGGAATATTTAGGTTTCTCTATATACAGTATCATGTTATCTGTAAATAATGACAGTTTTACTTCTTCCTTTCCAATTTGGATGAATTTTATTTGTTCTCTTGCCTGATTACTATGGCTAGCAGTTCTAGTACTATATCAAATAGGAGTGGTGAAAGTGAACATGCTTTTCTTGTTCCCAATCTTAAGAGAAATGCTTGTAATTTTTGCCTGTTGAGTATGGTGTTGGCTGTGGGTTTGTCATATATGGACTTTATTGCTGTGGTATGTTCCCTCCATTCCCACTTTGCTGAGAGTTTTTATTATATATGGGTGTTGGATTTTATCAAATGCTTGTTCTGTGTCTATTGATGTGATCATGGGGTTTTTATACTTCATCTTGTTTATGTGGTGTATCACTTTTATTTATTTGCAAATATTGTACCAAACTTGCGTCCCTGGAATAAACCCCACTTGATCATGGCGTATGATCTTTTTAATGTATTGCTGCATCCAGTTTGCTAACATTTTATTGAGGGTTATAATACGTATGTTCATTGGGATATTGGCCTATAATTTTCTTTTTGTGTAGTGTCTTTATCTGGTTTTGGAATTAGGATAACCCTAGCCTTGTTAAAAGGGGTTGGGAGTCTTACCTCCTCTTGAACTTTTCAGAATTTTTTGAAAAGGATGGGTGTTAGTTCTTCTTTGAATGTTTGGTAAAATTTACCTGTGAAGCCATCTGGTCCAGGACTTTTGTTTTTTGGGAGTTTCTTGGTAACTGATTCAATTTCACTAGTTGTAATCTGTCTATTTAGATTTTTTCTCATTCAGTTTTGGAAGACTGTATGTCTCTATTATCCATTTCATCGAGATTGTCCAATTTGTTGGCCTATAGTTGTTCATATTGTTTTCTTACAATCCTTTGTATTTCTTTGGTGTTAGTTGTTATATATCCTATTTCTTTTCTGATTTTATTTATTTGGGTCCTCTCTTTTTTTCTTGATAAGTCTGGTGAAGATTTGTCAATTTTGATTATCTTAAAGAACCAGCTCTAGTTTTCATTGATCTTTTGTAGTTTTTTAGACTATTTTTTAAAATTCCTGCTCTGATCCTTATGATTTCATTCCCTCTACCTACTTTGGGCTTTGTTTGCTTTTTTTTTTTTCAAGTACCTTTCAGTGTAAAGTTAAATTGTTTATTTGAGATTTTTCTTATTTCTTGAGATAGGACACTGAAGGTATGAATTTTCCTCTTAATACTGCTTTTGCTGTGCCCCATAAATTTTGGGTTGTGTTCTCATTTTCATCTGTTTCAAGGTATCTTTTGATTTTTTCCTTGATCTCATTGTAAACCCACTCATTGCTTAGTAACATGTTATTTAACTTTCATGTATTTCTGTTTTTTTGGGTTTTTCCTTGTGATTGATTTCTAGATTTATACCATTATGGTTAGAAAATATGCTTTATATAATTTCAATCTTCTTAAATTTATTGAAACTCATTTTGTCTCCTAGCATGGGGTCTATCTTAAAAAATGTGCCATGTGCACTTGAAAAGAATGTGTATTCTGTTGCTTTGGGGGGATATCCTCTGAAGATATAAACTAAATCTATCTGATCTAGTATGTCATTTAAAAGTGTTGTTTCCTTGTAGACTTTCTGTCTGAAAGATCTATTCATTGATGTCAATGGCTTGTTAAAATCCCTATTGTGACTGTATTAGTATCAATCTCTCCCTTTATGCCCATTAAGATTTTCTTAATATATTTAGGTACTCTTCTATTGGGTGCATAAATGTTTACAAGGGTTATATCTTCTTGTTGGAGTGTTCCCTTTATCATTATGTAGGTCCTTTTTTGCCTCTTACTATAGCTTTTGTTTTAAAGTCTATTTTGTCAGATATAAGTATTGCTACCCCAGCTTTTGTTTCATTTATATGTGGATAAAAATGTCTTTTTCCATCACTTTTCTTTTAGTCTGTATGTATCTTTCATTCTTAAGTGGGTCTCTTGTAGACAGTATATATATGTGTCTTGTTTTCTTAACCATTCAGCTACCGTATATATTTTGATTGCAGCATTTAAGCCATTTACATTTAAAGTGATTATTGATATTTACCTATTTATTGACATTTTATTCTTTTTACTATGTTCCTCTGTTTATTGTTGGTGTTCTGCATTTTCTGCTTTTTCTGCTTTAAGCAGAATGTTTAACATTTTGTAATACTGGTTTGGTGGTAACAAATTCCTTTATTTTTTTCTTGTCTGAGAAGCTCTTCTTTTCTCCTTCAATTTAAAGTGATAGCCTTGCTGGATAACATAGTCTTGGTTGTAGGTCCTTGCTTTTCATTATTTGAATATTTCATGCCAGTCCCTTCTGGCCTAAAATGTTTCTGTTGGGAAATCAGCTGATGGTCTTATGGAAGCTCCCTGGTAGGTAACTGACTTTCTCTTGCAGCTTCTATGATTCTTATTGTCTTTAACATTTGGCTTTTAAATTATGATGTGTTTTTGTGTGGACTTCTTTGGGGCCATCTCATTTGGGACTCTCTATGCCTCCAGGACTTGTGTGCCTTTTTCCTGCACTGAGCTAAGGAAGTTTTTGGTCATTATGTCTTCAAATGGAATATGTTTTTTATTCCATTTTCTCTCTCTTTTCTCCTTCTGGTACCCCTGTGATGCATATGTTGTTATACTCCTCATTGTCCCAAAGTACCTTAAGTTATCCTCATTAAATTTTTTTTTCTTTTTTCTGCTCTGATTGAATGTTTTTTCCTACCCTGTCTTCAAAATAGCTGATTGGATCCTCTGCTTCATCCAAGCTACTGCTTATTCCTTCCAGTGTATTGTTCATTTCAGCTATTGTTTCCTTCATTTCTAAGTTGTCCTTTGTAATTATTTCTATATCCTTTTTTATGCTTTTGGGCATCCTCATAACCATTATTTTGAACTCTGTGTCTGATAAATTTCTTGTCTCCATTTTATTTAGCTCTTTTTCTGGAGATTTCTTCCATTCTTTTGTGGGGGTCTATTTCTTTGTCTCCCTGCTTTGGCTGCCTCTTTGTGTTTGTTTTTTCATACTAGATAAGTCTGCTGTGACTCCCAGTCTTCATGTGGGGGCTTTCTGTAGTAAGCATCCCTGTAGGGTCCAGTGGTACAGTCTCCTTGGATGAACTGGATGACCCAGGAGTGTCCCTGTAGAGTTATGTGGGTCCTCCTATTATAATTTAGTCCTGATCATTATTGGCTTCTTCGTACATTGGATTGACTACCTAACTGGTTGAGTATGAGACTCAACCCTGACCATGGCATGTGAGCGGCTGTGTAGGTTCTGACCACACAAAATGGAATTTGCCTTAGCAGAATTTTGTTCCTGCTTAGATCTCCTTATTTACATGTTGCTTATGAGGTTTATTAGATCCTACTGTGATGTTGTGTAAAGCTGGCCACTGGGTGTGTTGGTTCTTGGTCTCTTGGAAGGGACTCTGGTACAGACCAATATAAGATGCTGCCTATGACTGGCCCTCAGCAATGTTTTTGGAGCCACTAGCTATTGACAGTTTGTGGCTACCTCTGCTGCTCCTGGTTATACACAGGAAGGACCAACCTGCACACCAAAGCTGGCTTTTACTAGCATGTCAGCAAAAGAGGGCAGGTCAGCAAAGGTCCCAAGGCCCCCGGAGGTCTGCC
Source organism: Mormoops blainvillei (assembly GCA_004026545.1). Taxonomy (NCBI): domain Eukaryota; kingdom Metazoa; phylum Chordata; class Mammalia; order Chiroptera; family Mormoopidae; genus Mormoops; species Mormoops blainvillei. Next base: position 50,672 of record PVJD01001283.1, read on the forward strand.
TCTGCCTGCCTCTGCCTGCCTCTGCCTGCCGACTGCCTGTTAACCTCAGTCACTGAAAGAGCTTCTGGCGGTACTCCTCAGCAGGGCATAAGCTCTACAGGGTGGGGTGAGAGGGAGTCCAGAGTGTGAAACTATTGTTTTCCCTTAGGCTGATGCTGTATTGAGGGGAATGCTCCGTTCAAGAAAAATGGCTTCTGCAGTGTGGTAGAAGGATTCTGCACAGGGATCCTGTTGGTTGTCCCTTCAGCTCTTTCCCCAGAGCCATAAACCCCAGACTCTCCTCACATGACTCTACTCTGTTCCAGCCCTCTGTTGGAACCCTGGGTGAGTGGTTGCAAATGAAAGTTTGTGGATTAGCCCTTTAAGTGGGTGCTTGTGTCTCTAGCAGACTCCTGTCTTTCCCCGGTGGACAGAAACCCCAGTGCTTTTCACAGATAGATGTTATGTGGGCACTTCTTCCTGATTATGTTGCTCTGGGCTGGGAAGCCTGGCTTGGGATTTAGACCCAAACTTCTCAGAGGGAGCCCCTAGAAGCTGAGATATCCCTCTGGAACCTCAGCTACCACCCAGGGAGTGGGGCCAGGTTTTTTTCACATCACTGCCCTTCCTACCAGTCTCAGTGTGGTTTCTGTAATTCCTTGGTTATAAGACTTCAGTTAATCTTCAGTTAGTTCTCAATTTGATTTTCTTTAAATTTTATTATATGCTTTGCTCCAGAAGGGATTTAGACAATTTTCATATATCTCTTTAAACATAATTTTTACATACATAAATTAAGGTTCCATAGTGTTTTGCCATCATTTCATCAGTGCTGCTTCACAACAGCCTTTGAAGCTAGGAGGTTGCAGTCACTTTGTGAGACATCTGGATGTAGGCTACGGAGGCCTATGAATTGCAGTGAACGAGGAATTGGTTGTCCTTTTGACCACATGGATCTGTCAATGTAGTTTCACCAATCACAATGAACTTGAAGATCAGTAAATGGCCAACTTAGATTCCTAAGATGACAAGAGTAAGACTCTGTCTATACTCTGTCTATAGAGAGTAAGTTAAAGCAAATCAAAAAGAAGACTCTGAACCAGGGAATTCTTAAATTCTAGTTTCCCAGGCTGAATAGCCTTCCCTGAGTAACTGACTTTATATTGTGTCCATGGTTTTAATTGTGGATTGATATAAGAAATGACCACAAAATAAATGTTTGTGAAAAAAACTACAGCTGAAAAAATACTGTTCATGATATAATTCAGTGATCATCCTATAAGCCTTTGAATGACAAACTCTTCCAGGATTGGAATGGAGGGAAGATGGTTTTTCTTCCCAGGGAAAATTACATATTGACTTCTATCAAATATCAGACTTTGGACTTTGATGACCAGGACATTCATAATTATTTCAGTTCCCAGGTGTAATAAGAATTTCTCATGCAGTCTCTCTTATTCTTTATTTCAAATGTCCTCTTGATTTACATATTTGTATTATAAATAATATATTTTGGGGGATATATTTATAAATAAGTAAATAACTTAATATTTTATTTACTGTACTCCATGGCCTTTCTAAATGCAACTCTTCTATATAGCATATAAATTAGTATAGAATTCACCTAAAGAAAAAATTACCACTTTTCTTGTTAGTGTTTAAACACACAAAGCTACAATTTTAACTCTATAGATAGCATCTGGCTTTCAGCATGATATCACCAATGAAGATTTAATCTGATGTTATGAATTCTCTTGTTTCTAAAAAAGCTTCAGTAGGAAAGTGAAAAGAGAACCAGTGTAAATAATGAAACATTTCCTGAACAGCAGTTCTAGAAAATCTCAGATTTATTAGCTTTTATATTCATGGTAAAGTTGTATTCTGAATATTATTCATAATTGTTCCAGTTTATTAGTAGCATTAATGAACATCCATTCTGTACAGATTGAAGATGTTTGAGACTTCTTTTATGAGGCAGTACCTTTAAGTTATAAAAGATCCATTACATTGCCAAATTCCATCTGGACACAGATGTTAAGAATGTACCACTGGCGAAGAGCTGAAAATTAGAGGAACTGAAAAACAGTTTCAGTGCAAAAGGAGTTTGGATGTTTTCACCATATAACAATCTATTTCTGCCTATAAATCAAAATTATTTTACAATTGAAGGGCACCTGAATCCTCCTTTCCATCTAGTCCAAACACAAATAACTTTAGAGGGAATGAGAGAGTTCAATGTTCCTGAGAATTCTGACAGCCTTTAAGGAGTTCAGTTTTCTATAGCATTCCATTTTGCTGTTACACTGATTTATGATTTATTACCAGTGATATATAATAATAATTTCTAAAATTTAATGAAAGCCATTAGGTTCTAAACCCTTTATGTCTGTTATATGCATCACATAATTTCATCCAGTGACTCTTAACTGGGGGCAATTAGCCACCCGGAAGGTGTTTGGAAATCTCTGGCAACCCAATTTTGGTTGTCACTGCTGGGGGTGGAGTTAGTTCTATTGGCATCCAGTGGGCAAAACTAGAGATGCTGCTAAACATTCTATAATTCACAGGATAGTTACGCATATCAAAGAATTATCCAGCCTCAAATGTCAATAGTGCTGAAGCAGAAATAACCTTAGTGCATTCAAAACCTTATGAGATGGGTATTATTATTGTTATTGAAACATATTTTTTCATATAATACTGTGTAAATTTAATCAACATGTACAACATGTTGATTTGATACATTTATGTATTGGAATCTGCTTGCCATTATATGAGATTATTCCAACTCCTACCATCTCTATCAACTTGCATAATTATACCGCCTTTTTAGGAGTTGGAATAATTAGGTTCTAGTCTCTTAGCGAGTTGGATGATTATAATACAATATCGTTGTCTATATTCACTGTACTATGCATGAAGTGGTTATTATCATCCTTATTTTCGGAAAGGGAGTGAGACAGAGAAAAGTTAAGTAACTTACCCAAGACCACATAGCTAAGTAAGTAGGGGTGCCAGGATTGAAAACCTAGCTCTTTACTGCCTTAAAGCCTAAGCTCTTTCCACTGAACTCTGATACCATCTTCAGAGAATTTTGGTAACCCTTGGTAGATTCTGTGTTTTGAAGAGTGGAGATCCTGCCTTATTCTGTATACTTGCCATAGTATGGAGCTCTTGCTTGATGAAAGATTAGTGGTAACACTTCATCTATTGAACATCTTCAGATTTCCCCTATACAGTGACATTTCAAACATTAGGTCAGTTTACCCCAAGAGATAAGTAGTTGACTGTATATATTATATTACCAGATAAGAGAAAAGTTGAAAGGAAAACAGAGGACATAATTTGTCTCCAAGAAGGTTGTGGGGAAGGGTTATATATGCACATAAATAGAAGTATGTGTGCGTGTGTGTTTATAGGCAGAATTCTCAGTGCAAACATAATGTTGGAAGAATGTAAAAGGAAACAATCTGGCCTAATGATGTATCAGGACACCTCCCTCTGGGTCTGAAACATCTCTGTTAGACTATAATGCATATTTGTACCTTTGGCCATCACTGTGGAAGACCGTTGGTTGCTTTTACCCTCCTAGCTTAGGTAATTTATAAGCAGGGCCAGCCCATTCACGTGATGCTGGCAAGACTTTGAACTTCTCTTTCTCAATGATCTTTTCTTCCCTGTTGGGGTGGCTTTTACTGAACTGTACACTTAAAAATTGTTTAAGAAAGTAAAATTTATGTTATGTGTATTTTACCACAATAAAAATATGCCATACAGCACTGACTGGTGTGGCTCAGTTGGTTAGAGCATCCTCCCCTGCACCAAAAGGTCGTGGGTTTGATTCCTGGTCACGGTGCATACCTGGGTTGTGGGTTTGATCCCTGGTCAGGGTGTGTATGGGAGGCAGCTGGTCGATGTTTCTGTCTCACATTGATGTTTTTCTCTCTCTCCCTTGCCCTCTCTCTAGAAATTAGTGAACATGCCTTTGGGTAAGAATTAAAAAAAAAATTAAAAATGACATACAAATGACCACTTGGTATTCTATATTTAAGGTCAGTTCTGCTTAAAACATTAGGAAATCCTGTAGAAATACGTATAGTGGTTAAATGTTTGGGCTCAGGCAATAGACTACTTAGGTTCAAATTTCAGTTTTCTCTGTCACTGTTTACTCTGCAACTTGCTTGGGAAAATTACTTAACTTTTTGTACCTTAGTTTCTTTACATGTAATATATGGATAATGAAGAAGGTATTTTCCCATGAAGGTGTTATAAGGATTAAAAAAGCAAAGCATACTTTTTTAGGCTTTTGGCATGGCACCAGGCATATATAGTAAGTGACAACAAATGTAAGCTATTATAATATTGTAATAAAATTTTATGAGCTATATTTGAGTAGGTTGGAGAGAAGTACTTCACTGTTTCTTACTACTACCTTCTATTCTCTTCCAGCCCATTGATCTCTTTTCTGTTCTTGACATCTCAAAGCTACATTCAAGATTTCAGTCATGACCTTCAGCCATATTTGAACATCTTCCTAGTGCATAAGTTTACAATTCCCATGTGACGTATGCACCTAGGTGCAAATCATGAATATTATGTCTCAATTAGTTCATTTGGTCATGTCTGCTTGTAATGTTAACAGTCAGAATTATGGTGAAGTCTTACTGATGCTAAGAGCAAACTTGGGGTGTAATATTTCATTATAAAAAATTGGGTCTTCCTATGTACATATGTATATGCACACTTAAAATAGAATATTATAATTAAAATTTGTTTCTTAAAAATAACTCCAGTAGCCACTTGGTTTGTATAAGAGGTTTCTGCTTTCATGTCCCCTGCTAGAACAGGCCTAGAATGATTTCATGAAACTATTGTGAGGAGAAAGGCTGAGTTTGTATGTAAATGATAGTATATATAAATATACAAGAGATGAGTTGATTAGAAGCGATATGACACATTGATAGAAGTAATGGTTTGGAATTAGACCTGATATGAATCTTAGCTCTACCATCACAGACATTTAGTTAACTTTTCTTGTCTGTTTCTTCAGCTGAAAACTGGGGAAAGTAATACCTATTTATATAGTTGTTGTGAGGCCTACATACGATTATGCTTAGCAAATAGTAAGAACTCAAGAAATAGTAACTATTTTATTTATTCTTTCCAGAGGAAGGAGATGATTGACAAATAGTGGGGGTCTCTTTAAACTATTATCATTTGGTCAGCTTCTATGATCTCTTTTTGGAACATTCTTAATCTCTTTATTGTCACTTGCATTGTGGTAATAAAGAGGAACTGATTACCAATTTATTTCAAAATGAATTATGTTTGATGGGTCACCCTAGCACTTACAAAGCAAACAATGGTGTGGGGTGGTGAAGTTCAATCACACGCTTGGGAAAAGTCAATAATGAAGACAGGGCCCTAATTTGTATGTCACACTGGAGAGAAGAAAACATAGGTGCATGCTTTAAAGGGAGGCTCATGAGTTAGAAATACTTAAGTTCTTTCCTGGTTCTGACTTTATGCAATTTGGTTTATCTCTTTGATCTTATTTTCTCTACTATTAAAATTTAGGACAATAAAATTTAAATGTTTAAAAACCCACTTTAAGAGAGAAAAAAGGGTGATATTGAAAGGCAAAGGAGAGCTATAAAAACTTGCTGAATGCATTCAATTTAAACACAGGTGCTTATCTTCCTATTATGAAATGCATGTTTTATTTATACTGTATTTGGGTAACCACAAGTCAACAATAAGGTAATTCACAGGCAAATATTCTTGCCTTAGATGTAGAGGCAATAAAGTAATCAGACTTTCTACTTTCATTTGAATTTTTCAATTTAAACTCAACATGCCCTTGCCCGGCAGGTGTGGCTCAGTTTGTTGGAGCGTCTTCCCATAAGCCGACGCCAAGGCGGAGGGTTGGATTCTGGTGAGGGCACATGCCTGTGTTGTGTTCCGTCTCAGTCCAGGCACCTGCATGAGGAAACGGATTGATGATTCTCTCTCACATGGATGTTTCTCTCCCTCTCTCTCCCCCTCCCTTCCCCTCTCTCTAAAATCAATAATCATGTCCTTGGGTGAGGAATAATAATAATAATAAATAATAAAACTAAATGTGCTCTTGCTTTTACACAATAGGATTCAAGAATTAAAGGCTTGGCTTTTTAAAAACCATCAGCCAGGCACACAATCGAAGTACCAAAGACTGGGGGAAGCTGAGGCGCCCACACCTGTAAAAGAAAGCTTAGTTGCCCTGGAGGGTTGAAGATGGCGTTTCCCTGAGTCAGGTCAGAGTTCACAGGCTACTTTTGCTTCAAAGACTGTTTGCATTCCTTTCAGCGTATTAGTCAAGATGTTTTGCTGACTGAGACTAGGAAATCTATATGAGGGCGGGTTAGTTTACAGACTGTCCACATGTCATCGTTGGTGCTAATACACAATAGCCTTTCTTAAAAACGCAAACGGGACTGAAAAACTTGGACAGACAATGAACAAATCCTGGGAGAGTAATGGACTAAGGCACAACTCCTTTTACCTCCTTGTGGGAATCCTCCCCCCAGTCCCCGCAAATAGTCACCTAAGGGGTCTAAGCCACACTTGGAGCTTACTTGAGCCTAAAACTAACAAAGCTTCGTTCTTCCCTGACACTCAAAGGGAAGCGCTAAGGGGAACACATCAGGCACTGTCGCGGGGACTTTCCGGCTCCCTAAGGCTGCATTTTGATATAGTAGAGAGATATTTTTGTTCCCCTTTCACAACGCACCTTGGAAACGTAACAGAAACCAGGCTAGGATCTTGGAAAGGCTGGGGCGGAGGGTGCACCGGGAAGTTGGTGGAGGCATAAGGGGCTTCCGTGCAGCCTGGTGAGTAGGAGGGTCCAAGAGGCGGGCGTCGGGGAATGGGGGCTTGATTTGAGGGGTGGTTCTGCTTTTGCCCGTGGCTCCTCTGTCCGCGAGAGTCAGTGGCTGGACCGGGAGAGCAGTCACGACAGTCCTCACCTGCGGGCCCGGCGGGGGCTGCGCGGCGGCTGAGGACGCGGTCCTGGAAGGAGCGCGCGCGAGGGAGGAAGGTTGGGAGTCAGAACCGGGAGTGGGGAGGCGCGGAGCAGAGAGGGAGGGAAGGAGGTGAGAAGGAAGGAGCGGTCGGGGTGCGGACGGGGGTGGGGAGGGCGTGGAGAAAGCCGCTAGAGCAAAAGTGGGGCCGGACCAGGCAGTGCCCGGTTTTTAACCTGGGCAGTGGAGGCGGGGAAAGGAGCAAGAGGAAAGGGGAGGTGTGTGGGGTAGGGTGGTGGGGGGAGTTGGAAGCAAATGACATCACAGCAGGTCAAAGAAAAAGGGGCGAGCGGCCGGCAGCCAGAAGACTGGGGCGTTTGGCATTAGGAGCTCGAGCCTGCTGCTGGGCAGGGACCTCGGCGTCCCCAGAGACCATGCAGAGGTCGCCTCTGGAAAAGGCCAGCGTCTTCTCCAAACTTTTTTTCAGGTGAGAGGGTGCCCAATCGAGCTTTGGAAGGACACGTGCCTACGAAAAAGGAGGGCCAGTGTATGGGCTGGTTTTGGGGAAAGAGGAATCGTTTTTTAAAAAGATGCGCTATATCATTCGTTGTTAACGGAAGAGAACTTGGATTTTGTGGAATAAAAGCGAAAACATTAAGAAGAGATAAAAGAATAAAGTATTTTGATAGAGAGCCTTACCTTAACTGTGAAGTCTCAGTTAACAACTGAAAGTCATGCTCTCAAGATCCAAATGTGCTATTGTGCAATTGTTTTCTTAGGTTTTCCTAAAAAGTTTATGAATTATAAACTTGTTAATAAAAATACTTAAGTTTAGGCCCTTGTTTTCTCCCCTCCATGCCATGGAAATTTAGATGATTTCTTGGCACACATATACTACTAGTGTTATGCCTGCATCTAGTAGGTGCTCAGAAAACATTTGTTGACTGAATTTTGAACTTTTTTAGGGGAGAGGAGTGAAGTAGGTACTACATGCTTAAATTAAGTTTTTGTTGTTATGATGCTAAGTTTAACAAGTATCTGCTGCAATTCCATTATTCTCTTTTTAAAGAATGAAAGCAAAACAATTGAATTATCTTTTTATTTCATTTTTTTAAAGCCAATTTCACAAGCTATAAATTTTAAAAGGGGCGGAGGTTAGAATTATCATGGAAATATGAGCTGTGGAAATAGATACTGAAGTTATATCCAACTGACATTTAATAAATTGTACTTAACCCTACTGTACGTGTGACGATCCATAAAACCTTGCATACTTCCTCTAATGAGACTAAAAAAAAAACAGAGTCTAAATTCTAGGTGTAGCATTTCATATTTGAAGTGTTCGAATTAGATGTAACATTTCATATTTGTTGTGTTCTTTGGATATTGTATCTACTTTTCCTGTTATCCTTGTATAAATGAATGAGCAGGTGCAGCTCTCTCGTGGGATATAATTTAATTCATAATTATCCAATGAATCAGCATACTTAGGTACATATACCCAAATGTACATGTTATAGGGAAGGGATTCAGCTTTCACATCTATGTTTTAGTCTCCGCATGTGCAGTAAGCCTGGAACTCAGTGCCAGGGAGAGATCATTGGCCACTGAAGAGAGCTGTAAATGGGAGAGGACTTTACTCTTTGAAATTACTTTTTTGTGTTGACATTTTCAGCACCTTTTGTTACACCATCTATAAAAACGGCATTATCTGCTGATCTATTTTCCTTCTACTTCCAAAACCAGAATGCCCACTGGCATACACTGTAGACTTTTTAGTAGAGCACTTTGAGGAATATAAATGCCAGACAGTCTAAAAATAAAGTTTTCAGGAGAATGAATACCTCATGGCTAGTTCTAAGTAATAAGGGGCTTCAAATTTGCTCATTGTTGATTTAAATGAAGTTATTGTTGATTTATCCAAAAAAAAATTTTCCCCAACAGGTCACCTTACAAATTTTAGTATAGTTTAAAAGTGCACTCAGGTTGGTTTGTGAAAAAAAGAAAAAAAAGTGTTATAATGACCACTCGCTTTGTTAACAGCATACTCATTCCTGTTTCCAAACTATTTCATAATTAATTGTTCTAAGAACAGGTGTATTTTTAAAAGTTAAGTTCCTACAATTTATAGGAGCTGACTGTCACCTAAAGTACCTGTGATTATAAACTTCCTCCTGGGTCGTAATTCTGAAAGGGTAAAAACTTATTTTCCGCATTGGATTAGAGAGTACTGCATAGTGGTCAAGAGTGTTAGGATTTGGATTTACATTGTTTTGATCCAAATCCTAAATCTAATACTTAGTAGCTGTGTGACCTGAAGAAAGTCACTTAATATCTTTGTGTTTGTGTGACTTCACCATTACAACTTGGAGACTAGTAGGACCTATATAATAGGGGTTAATCTGTTGAGACAATGCATGTAAAGTGTTTAGCCCATAAATGTTAGCTGCTAACATTTATATGTAATATCCTCATCAATTGCCATATTTTTACTGTTTTTTTTACAATACTATGTACCTTGTTTATATAATATACTACTCAATTCGTCTTTGTTGAGTATAATTTTGTAATTATCAGTTTGTATATACAATGAATGGGCCCAGATGAGAATTTAAGTTAGGTAAAATCTCTTCTGACATGACCTTACCAGGTACACACACACACACAAATGTCATATGCTTATTTCATATGTTGTTAAATGACTTAGAATTTAACTTTCTGAATATGGTCCCTTCATTTTCAGTGTCATAAAAGAGTAAAGCCTGTTATGGTCTGGGTTATAGGTTATATTAAATATCTCTTTCATTGTTTAGGTTTTGTTATTGGAAAAGCTAATAAAGTTTGGGAAATATTTAAGTATTTAGTTTTGCATAGGTTTCATATCAAGAACAAATTTGAAGGACATTAGAAGTGCTGTAATGCTTATATTTATAAACAGTCTAAAAGAGAACTTCATACAAAAATTTGAATAGTTTGTGAATAACATGGAAAACAAGTATATTAACTTAAAGCTTTTATAAAACAGGACGATGTTTTTAAACTAGAGGTTATATTTGCATAGAATTTATGATTCATATACCAATGGAATTGATTTACAAATGTTTACCAACAGAGTAATTTTGACCAATTTTCCAAATCTACATATTCTAATAACTTTTAAGGTACTTACTCAGTTTGTTCTCTGCCTTTTCTCTCATGTTCTGAATTTCCCATATTCTGTTTAGTTGTGAGATTGTGTATCAAACCATGTGTCCGAGGAAACAGCTTTAGTTTTTGTCATGGTGTCCATACCAGAAGTTTAGATGCATACTTAAGGAATTGTTAGAGCCCCACAGAACCCAAGTGTACAAGGCCACGGGTCTCTTTTAAGATTTGATATAGGGACCCCAATAAACTCCACAGATAAGTCTCAAATAAGAACAAAGAGAAAATAATATCAAGATCTAAGATGGAAATCCAGCAAAGAAATGCATGTTGTAAGTCTCAGGTTAATAATAAGATAAGTTAAGATAAGTTTGTAATTATTAGGCACAAAGTAATGAGAGATTTTAAAATAAATATGCCAGAATTTATACACCAGAATGGGTGTGGTGTGTCAAAATAGCTACCAATGGAAACCAAACTCTTATTCTAAACATATTGCCTTTAATCAAAGTGCTTTTGGATTCTCATTATAGAATTACCTTTAAAAACAGTATGTAAATTTATTCTCTTAAGTTCATAGTGGTTCATTACTTTCTGGCCATTACTTTATAGTAGCTTGCTTTATTTATTTTTTAAAAAATTTTACTTATTTATTTTTTGAGAGAGGGGAAGGGAGGGAGAAAGAAAGGGAGAGAAACATTGATGTGTAAGAGAAACATCAATGGGTTGCCTCTCATAGGCGTCCAGACCAGGGACCAAATCTGCAACTCAGGCACGTGCCCTCACCAGGAATGAACCCACAACCTTTCAGTTTACTGGATGACGCTCCAACCAGCTGAGCCACACTGGTCAGAGCATTAGTAGTTTGCTTTAAATTAAAAGTCGTATTACCCAAGACTGGTCACCTGGATTTCTTTCTAAAATGAATTTTGACCCTATCTCAAGATTAAATGCAAAGACACACTGAAAGTATAAACATTTTTCATCATAATTTGCTTTGTTAACAGCCAAGTGCTACTTAAATTTAGGCTATCATTCAAAAAAATGTATTGCAATTTTATTTTATTTTTAAATTTTGTTTTTCGATTACAGTTGACACTCAATATTTTTATTGCAGACTTTAAAGACATTTCCTAATGAAGGGACACATAAGTGCTTTGAGTAACAGAAGCATAATTATAATAAGTATATAATGAATAGTATTAAGATGACAATTTTGAAGAGGACCACACAAATTTGGTTATATAAATTATGGCATATTGTAAAAACTATTATCAAATGATGTTTATTTACATTTTATATACATGTTTGCAGGGCATGAGGAAATCTAAAATTATGGCTGTCATAAATATTTTGCAGTTTGTTGGGGGCATTCATGGAAAAAAAAAAAATTGGATGAAGTAGACCAGTTGGTCAATCAAATACAGGTCTAGTCCTGTCCCAGTCAACACACAGGCTTTTCTCTCGGGCAAGTGTTAGACTATCCAGATCAAAAGAAATAGATGCAAAACAAAAGTCCAATCAGAAGTACAGTTCATAGTGAGATATACAGCTGTCAAGGGTAACTGAATACCATGAGTCCATTTAGTTAGGCAATGAGAAAGTGCCACGAGGACACCCCAGGGTTTCCATGTGCTCTTTTGGCTTTGTCTTCTGTAGGAATTAGAGGAAACCACTTTTGGGACAGGGGTCCATCTGTCTTGAACAGCATTGCCTGAATACTGACAACAGATGCCTTCCTATATCAGCTCCTTAATGTTTGTCTGTATATCTGCCTTTATGCCAGTCATGGTTTCTTATGATATAGTTCACATTTTTCAACTTCAGATATGTGTCATTTTTTATTGGTTTAACTCTCAGAGTTCTGAAAGTACTTCCTTTGCCTGCTATGACTAATAGTCGTAATATTGTAATTGTATACTTTAAAATATAAAATATATGTATACATAATGAAGTTTTAAAAAAAATTTTACTAGTTTAAAAAATTCCCTTTGATTTTGAAGTATATTCCAGTATTTATTATTTGACTCTCTAGAATATTTCTATATACTTATAACAAATAGCATATGGTATACTGCTTTAAAATTCATTCCTTGCTAAAGAGAGAAGTGGAATCTATTTTTCTTAATTGCTTCATCAATATTTTATGCTTGATGTGCCAATCAAAATATCTCTAAGTGGCCCCGCCAGGAATCTCACTTGGTTACAGTAGAAGTCCCCAATCTTTTGGGATGATTTAAATGCATTACATTCAAGCTCACCTCCTGCTGTGCAGCCTGGTTCTTAACAGGCAGGGATTGGTACCCCAGTTTGTGGCCTGGGGAGTGGGGACCTCTGGGTTAGAACATCATCCTGATATGCCAAGGTTACCCTTTAATGCCCAGTCAGGACACATAGAAGAATCAATGAATGAATGCATAAATAAGTGGAAGAACAACAAAAAAATCGATGTTTCTCTCACTCTCAAATCAATTAAAAAAAAAAATCCTTCAGAGCCAACTGAGATGCTAGGAAAATCATGGTGTTTCAGTTTTCCGTTTATGTTTTAAAGGAGAAAGTAGGACTTAGCGTGGTAATATTCAACACATAAATGTTGAAACTTGTTTAAAAGGCCCTCAAATGACACCACTCTAAAATGTATTATTATTGTTAATGTCATTTCACTGGAACCTGTAATTTCAGTGTGGTAGAGCTACAGTGTAAGTATAGGATTGCAAAACCACCACGGAAGGGTGTTAACCGTTTAGCATGAAGCTATATGTTGGTTGTCAAAATTTAAAAACACCTCTGACTCAGCAGCAATTTTGGTGATTTCAATTCTACTGATTCCAGATGAATCGGTGTAGGTCACTTTCCTGGCAAAAATCCCTGCAATGCAATGAGGTCAAAAGGGGAGAACAGATTATGACAGAAGTCTGGTTGTTTTGGGACCCAACCTGAAGACAGAATTTATAAGTATGTTAAATGAATTGTCACAGAACAAAACATTTCTCTTTCAGATGCTTCTCCTAAGAATTTACCCTGTGGTTATTTGAGCGTGAAATTAGCATTACAAAGTAGCTTTACTTTGCAGCTTTTTCAGCAAAGAGCTTAGTTTTCTTTAAGCAAGAAACCTGTAAAAATTCAATTAGCTTGCTTGATGTGGAGAGTGAATATAGTTTTTTTTAGCATGCAAAAAAATTTTACTATATATATTTTTATTTTCAAACATTTTATTGTTGACACTATTACAGATGTCCCCCATTTTCCTCCCCTTTTCCCCGCTCCAGCGAACCCCCACCGAATTCACCACATTGTGGTCTGTGACCACGGGGTATACAAATATGCATATATGATCTTTGGCCAATCTACTCCAGTACCCCCTCACCCGCCTTCCCTCTAAGATCTGTCAGTCTGTTCCATGTATCCCATGGTGTTACCAAATGTGGACCCGTGTTGGGGGTGTGGGCTCAGATACTTTTAACAAAACAATGCCCCACCTTCCCCAGGGTCCCTCTGTTCTAGGTTCTTTGCCCACCGCCCTTAAAAATTATGTCTCTCAATGCCAGAGTTTGGTGAAAAGGAAAGGAGCTATTTATTCAAAAGTTATACAGGTTTTTGAATAATGGCTAAATGCCACCATTAAATCTCAAAATCCCTTTAAAACACCCACGAACACACACAGCCCTGCCTTTCCCCACCTTTGCCCAGTCAGGCCAGGCAGGGGTACCGTCCTTCGGGGGGAAAGAACAGGAGTCCAGAGCTCGGCTAGGCAGGCCTCTCCCGGTTCCCAGCGCCATCAGCTGTGTGGCTGAGATCTCCAGTTCCTAATCCAAACCCACGTGGCACCTTCTCATGGCCCACTAGGAAGGGTCCTTTCTCCCCTTTCTTTCCCTCGTGGTCTTCTCATTGTTCCCCCGTGGTGTGGGGCAAATCATCTCTCAGCTCTGATGCACAGGCTCTCTGTAACTAGGGGGGGCGGGGTGGGGGGTGGCTAGGGGCTCCTTCCCAGATACCTTCTGGGCTTAAGTTGTGCAAACCTTCCGGGTTAGCCTTGTTGATAGGCAAAATAACCATCTTTGAATATCAGGTATGAAGCTCTCTTGCTGTTATTGACGTGCAAAATAACTCTCAATGGTCTTGCTCCATGGCAGGTCTAAAGCTGGCCTGTTACTGATATGCACAGTAACTCTGAAGGGCCCTGCTCTGGGTGTCCCTTCCCCCATGGTGGCCCGCTTTGGGGTAGGGGAGGGAGAATACCTTATATTTTTCTTGGACATCCCACATTCTGGACACCATTACAGACCACCTTTGGGGGGGGCCCTGTTACAATGCCTCTGGTTTTATTTTGTTCTTCAGTTTATTTTGTTCATTAGATTCCACATATGAGTGAGATCATATAGTATTTGTCTTTCTCTAACTGGCTTATTTCCAGAGTGAATATAGTCTTATAGAGCTCTGAAAGATCTGTTTTCACAGCTGTATCCAGGTTGTAAGCCTTGTCAAGTTAGCTATTCTCTGTGCGGCTCCATTAGTTTATTAGTGTCTTTTAACATCAATGACTTTCAAACTCTAAAGCCCTGGATGTTAGGGTCTTCTATGACTTGTTTAGTAAAGCATTCAGACCATTTCAAAACTCTTGCATAGAATGATGTACAGAGGTTTCTTTGTAATGATGATGATTCCATGGTGATCAGTCCTAGAGACTTATGGATATTGTAGATTGGTGACTTTCAACAGCCTTGTAATGCGTGATCCTTCTGATAAAAAGGGCTCAAAGCAAGAGGATCCTGGACAGATTTTATCCATTTTTTTCCTTGGGCTTTTTTTATGGCCAGGCCTTAGATTTAGCGGGAAAGCCTGCCTGCTAATTCCTTGCTCATGGGGGTAAAGACATAGTTTGAAGATTTCCGTTAAGCCCTTGTTAAGATTCTCAACCCTGAAAGAGGGCTTCACTCTGATTCAATGAGGGAATTCTCCCATAGGTTTCTTCAAGGAGCTGAGTCAGAGCAGTATTTCCTTTTAGGTCATGATTCAAGGCAGCTTGGAGGATGCCCTAATTCAGCAGTCCCCAACCTTTTTGGCACAAGGGACCAGTTTTGTGGAAGACACTTTTGCCACAGATGGGGGTGGGGGGATGGGAAGGCAGAGCCACTCACCTCCTGCTGTGCAGCTGGGTTCCTTACAGGTCAGGGACATTACCTGTCTGTGGCCCAGGGGTTAGGGACCCATGCCCTAATTCATTTATTCACTACCTCCTGTATTCCATGCCAGGCATTAAGAAGGTTGATGTGCACAAGAAAAAAACTGGTGCTGCCTTCATGTAACAAATCCTATGAAACCCATAGTCTCAAGGGCTTATAGAAACACCCCGTAGGGCATCTCATCCCGTCTAAGGCTGGTTAAGCAAGGCTTGCTGGGGGAGTGACTCTTGAGGTGACATAGAAGGAAGATTACCTGGACAAAGGGTGGGGATGGATTAGGAAAAATGATTATGGTGTCATTAAGGATTTCAGAGAGGTTTCCTGGGGCTGGAACATAAGATGTGTGCCTGAGATTTGGGGGAAATGGGTCTGAAGCTCTAGCAATGGACACATCGTAAGGGGCTTTGTGAGCTTTCTTTGGGCTTTATCATATTGGAAGTGAAATGGCCAGGTTTTCAAGCCTGGGAGTGACATGGCAAGTGCAGAGCTGTTGCAGTTTTGCAAAAGAAATGCTGAATTGAAAGAATGGGAGTGGGGGTAGCAAGAGAGATGGATTTGAAAGACATTAAGCAGGTAAAATCAACAGGTTTGGTAATTAATCAGATATGGAAGGCAAAGGAGAGAGAAGACTCTAGGACAATGTCCACATTTGCTGGCTTGGGTAACAGTGGGTAGTGATGAAGCTTGCTGAGTGAGGAGATTCAATTGAAGAGGAAGGCTTGGGGTAAGGGTGGGGCCTATGCAAACCCTCTCCTGTTTAAAATAAAAAAAGATGTAATGCCTATGGTCCACAGGCAGGTAATATAGTTAGTTGAAGATATATTAAAGTGATTTAGAGCTTAGTCTTAGGTAAGAGATATTAAGATGTCTGAGGTGATATTCAGAATACTCCCCTGACACTCTTCCTTAAGTTCAGGGTGGCATTTAGGGAAGAATTTGAAGTACTCAGTTGTTTGGCTTTATTGTGGTACAGAGTCACCTGGGTTTGTTCTGGAACAAGCAGTCGTATTCTACAGACAACACTGGATAAATTCTACTTAGAATCCTCCCACTAACTTTCCCTCCAAACTCACCAACTGATGTGTGAGGTGCTCCCACCTCACCATAACTTCACTTATTTAAACTGATTTCTGTGATCATAGACATTCAGGAAGCAGGTGTGAAAATCTGCTGAGGTTTCAGGTTTTGTCTACAGTGACTGAATAAACAAGGGCACATCTATTACCATGAAATTTTTTTGTGTGTTTGAAAAAAAATTCTTATTACGCTTGAAAAGATTATGTATCATTTCATGTTAAAACTTTGAGTCTGTTAAAACACACAGAGCTTCTTTCTTAGCACTGCCTACAGAGGTGCACCTACCTTCTTCCCAACTTCACACCTGCTCCCAGATGCCTATTGAAGTTCTTAACATCATCAAGAAGGGACACAGCCCTGACCCAGTATGGTTCAGTTGGTTAGGCAGTTGGTTGGGCATTGCTTCACAAAGCGAAGCGTCACCAGTTCAGTTCAACTCAGGGCTTGTTCCTGAGTCAGGGCACATGGCTGGGTTGCGGGGTTTCGTCCCCACCTGGGGCATGTAGGAGAGGCAACCGATCTGCATTTCTCTCACATCAGTGTTTCTCTCCCTCTCATTCTCCCTCTCTTTTCTTCTTGCTCTGTCTAAAGAGCAAGAAATAAAATCTTTTTTAAAAAAAAGAAGGGACCCAAAAATTTCATTAGGTACCAGTAAGACCATAGGTGAAAATTAAACTTAATATGCAGAATCTTGAAGGTGCTGACAGCTGTGTTTAGAGGAGATTCAAGGGCCAGCTGAACTAAGATAGTTCAGATCTTGGAGCACACAGTATAAGTTATAGGAGCAACAAGAAAATGTATCCCTGGCTGGCTGAGATTAGCTACTTCTATTCTAGAGCCACCAACTGGAGAAATAATATAGGAAGCTCTTCGTATTTGTAAAAACTGTATTTATTGTAAAAACCTCTATAAACTCTGGAAAATGAAGCAACGCAAACAAAGCTTTACTTTTAAACTAAAATCCTTGCTATACTTTAGATCAGGGGTTAGCAAACTTTTAAAATAATGAGTAGGAAGGTAAATATTTTCAATGTTAAAGGCCATGTGGTATGTGCCAGTGTGGGAACACAGCCACAGACAATATGCAAGCAAAAGGGAATGGCTTTGTTTCAATAAAACTGTATTTATGGGTACCGAAATATGAATTTCATATAATTTTCACATGTCACAAAATACCCTTTTTGTATTGTATTGTGATAAGCTTCAAAACATACAGCTTTAAAATTATTTAAAATAAAGATCTATAAAAACTTTTCAAGGCTCATATAATTAACTTTATTGTATTCAGTAACAGTAATTAAAAAAAAATTTTATTTATTTAGTTTTAGAGAAAGGAGAAGGGAAAGAGAAAGAGAGGGAGAGAGACACCAATATGAGAGAGAAACATTGATGGGTTGCCTCTCATACATGTCCCACTGGGGACTGAACCCACAACCCAGGCACATGCCTTGATGGGAATCCAACCAGTGACCTTTCGCTTTGCGGGACGATGCCCAACCTACTGAACCACACTGGTTAGGGCCTGAGTAATTTTTAAAGGAAGTGAAACACTGATACATTCAAAATAAATTTTTCAGAAGAAGAGGAAAATACTGTAAAAGTTTAACAGCTATTAGATAATTTCTCAAAATAGATTTTGACTTACAGGAATCTATTGACTGTTTATTCTTTACTTCTTTTTTGCATATGCATCTTTTGATATCCAGTGCCAGGTGCACAGTAGGCCCTTAAAATATATGCGATCTGTTCTGAAAAAGTCCAGCCATTGTTAATATGAGAATGGTTTGCGTGACATTGATGTTACCTTGCAGCCAAAGAGAGTGGACTGGAATGAGCATGTGTGAACAATGACAACTTCACTGTACTAGTCAGTGGGGATGGTAGACGCTGTTGAGTGACCCTGTGTATTGTGCGGACACCGCATTCAAAATGACCGAGAGAGTAGAGCAACGAATCTGCATCAAATTTTGCATTAAGCTTGAACATTCCTCCAGGAAAGTATTCAGATGATGCAGAAGGTGGCAGCCATGGACAACTGGTGATTGGTAGCTTCATCATGACAACATGCCTACTCATGCATCATGTCTCATGCAGAGATTTTTGGCGAAACATCAAATCACCCAGGTGACTCTGCCACCCTCTCAAATCCCTACAACCCAGATTTGGCTTCCTGTGACTTCTGGCTTTTCCCAAAACTAGAATCACCTTTGAAAAGAAAGAGGTGTTAGCTCGTAGATGAGATTCAGGAAAATTCAACAGAGCAGCTGATGGCAACTGGGAGAACTGTGTGAGGTCCCAAGGTGCTTACTTTAAAGGGGACCAAAGCATCATTGTCCTGTGTATAATATTTCTTGTTTCTTGTATTTTCTTCAATAAAAATTTCGATTTTTCATATTATATGGTTGGATAACTTCTGGACAGACACCATACTTGTTGAATTACATAAAACTCAACTAATTCAGCTTATGTTTACACTTCTAAAATACTGAATATTCAAGGGAAATGTAAACATTTCCTTATATATGGAATTTAAAAATATTTCTGTTTGGTATTCTGAAGATAAAATGCCTAATTTTGAATTAAAATATTATTTTACCATGTGTTCTGAAGTATAACGTAAAATAGGAAAAGTTTTCTTCTGTAGTTTACAGAACTTTCAAGGAAAATTGCAGCTTAAGATAGTTCAGAAGATCAAATGATAGCTAAATTTGCCATAGATAGGCTTTTCCTTCTGAAATTTTTCTTTTTCAAATCTCATGTGAATATTCAGTTTGCCTGATAGTTTAAATTTAAGCCAGATTATTAAAATGATTATTTCCAAAATTTCTTCCTAAATGTAAAAGGGGGGACCCCTGCAAAAAAACCAGAATATATTTATAAAAAATGTGTATTTATTCTTATATGTTTAAACTCAGTCACCTTCAAAGTATTCTCCATTTGATGCAATACACCTATCGAGACTTTTTTCCATTGCTGAAAACAGTTTTTGAACTTGTCGATTTTGATGCCTTTTAGTGCTTCTGCTGTTTTTTGTTTCACTTCTTCCACATTGGCAAAATATTCCCCTTTGAGGACTATTTTCATCCAGGGAAACAAAAATAAAAAGTCACTAGGGGTGAGATCAGGTGACTAGGGAGGGTGGGGTATAAGGGTCATGCAGTTTTTGGTCTAAAACTACTGAGCACTCAGTGCAGTGTGGGCTGGTGTGCTCATAAATCAGCCACCATGAAATGGGCAAATGTGTTGAAAGATCTTCAAAAAATTCACTGAAACTGAATGCAGCCTCTCACAACAATGCCAGATGGTACACTGATAGAGATCGGTTCCTAGAACACTAACCTAGTAGGGGAAGCCTGTACTATCAGGGGCCTGCCTTCCAGAAGATGATTCTGGATTTATTTGAGTCTCCCTCATATGTGTCATAATTTAGTGTTTAAAAAAAAGAATTTTAAATTTATTTTAGTATTGGGCCCTTGAAAACATTTTTTAAATAACGTAATAAGTATTACGTTAATGACCAAATACTTATTATCAAAATAACTTCTACTTTCAACTCAAAGATAGGATTGGTTTCCAAAAACTCACATTAACCTTTTTCTACTCCTTTTCACCTGGTACTTTTTAGGGTTACTCTTGTATCCATAAATGTCAGTATATAGCCCGTATATATGACTTGTGAATGAAAGTGCACAAAGCAAATAAATTCCCCACGAATTAATTTGATTATGAAACTTACTTGGACCAAATCATTAATACACTTATACATTAGGTATTTATGTAAATCAGTTAATTTAGAGAATATAAAATCTAACTACAGTGAAATAAAAAATTTTATTCACTGTATTAAGAGTTTATAAAACTGATGAAATTAAAGCTAAGAGGTAGACATCCCAGTAACACTAGAACTGAGTTTTTATACAATAAAATTTTATTAGCTAGAAAGACAACCACTATAAAATGAGCTCATTAATGTAAAAGTAATAACTTTGAAACATGAATGTGATTTTTATTCATTTATTTATGCATACATTTATTTAGCATAAATATTGAGTACCTGATATATTCTGGAAAACTTAGAACATATATCAAAATTTATAATACATTCTAATTATTCTATATTGGAATTTTCACATTAATGCTTTTAATGATACAGTTTTTAGAGTGCAGAGGTGCTCTGAAAGTGACAGATTTTTTTCTTACTTTATTTAATAAAGGAGATGAAATTTTTTATTATTTTGTGAGGATGGAAAAATAATTTACCTCCCACTGTTATAAATTCTTCTGGCAAGACTAATAATGTTATTAATATGAGATGGATTCACAGGGTAAAATAACCAAATTTAATACATGTGCATATAGGGGAGCTCTGTAGGAATTCAGACCCTAGGATGCACTGGGCAATTGAAGTTTATATGCTGTCATTAGCTAGAGAAAAGGGGACAGCTGTGGTTTGGGACTTCAAAAGGCAGGAAGGCAATTCACATGGAGATAGAAAGCAAATTTTGGTAAACAAGTGTTTTCTGGGCCATGTTAAAAGTGGGACACAAAAATAACTTTTATCTAATGGTCCTTGGTGGGTTTCTTCCTATCACACACAGGTATACATTAAACTATAGTTATCTATAATGAGAGCTCTTTCCTGTACCAGGTTCTCCAGTTCTTTTAGACAGTAAAGGGAAGGCCAGGGGTTTTTCCTGAGTCTTGTTTCTTAAAACTAACTAGCTTAAAATAATCTGTATCCCAAAGATGCATATTTTGGGGTGGCAAACTCTGCTTCCCATCAATTTACAAAATCAAATGAATAAGTCACCTCATGCAGTAAAATAAACTTTTCTAAAGTCAACAATATAATTCCTTGATAACAAAAATTGTTTAATGTACATTTTAAAAAAATAAAAATATGTCCTATGAAATGTAAATATAAGATCATTACATTTAGAGATGAAAATTGGATTCAATCCTTGAACACAGTCTTTGGATCCATCGAGAGGTCATCTCGGTAACTTGGCATGCTTTCTGAACTCATGCAAGGTTTTGCTGATTCGGTCATTTTTGTTGCTGCTAATGGTACCACCAAACACAACTCTTGGGTTTCCTTCATACTGTCATTCCAGCCACTGTTACTGCAGAGTAGAATTCAGATTCTGGGATGAGTAGACATGAATTAAGTTATTAAAAAACATTGTGCTTCCAAATCTGCTGTTAATGAACATTTGATCAAAGTGTTGTTATTCTGTTGAAAGGGAAATCTAGCTAGAAATAGGGTAAAGAAATCTTTCACATAAATATTTATGCTTGTAAAATTGGGAACCCTTACTTTGTAATTAACAGTATTCTAAGCTCTTTAGAGATGTACATCTCAAATTTGATCTGCCAACCACCTGCTCTAAAACTATATTAGAATATATGCATCTTAGTTATTAAATTAAAATACTTTAATAATTATTAAATCAATATCTTAATTTAGTAATAATTATATTTATATATATCACATTAAATATGCAGATTCCTAGATCACAGTATATTTACTAAAGCAGGATCTCTGGGAGAGGGCAACCACAGTCTTATTTTGTTGTTTATTACATTTTAGGTGATTCCTTTTGCCTATTAATATCTGAGAACCATTAGGTCAGTCTTAAGAAAATGGGTTTAAATTGTCCGACTACCACTTCTCAACCTTAATAAATGATTGGAAAGCTACAGATTTGAGAACAAAAAGAGGATTCTACAGCATAATTAAAATGTGGGCTCTTCTGGTGATTTCGTCTCCCAGTTCCATTGAACTGTTTTCTCCTATCATCCTTTAAACCTTTGGGTTCCAGGAAGAGAATTTTGAAATTTCACTATTTTTCAGTAAATTAACAATAAAACATACATATAGTTCAATTTACCATAAAATTGAAAAATTTCTTCTTAAATAGTTGTTGAAATCTGCAGCTTTGCCTTCCGCTATTTTCTAGCTTTTATTAAGCACTTTCTACGTACCAGGGGTTATACTATTATCTCAGTGAAATTTTCAAACAAGTCTAGATAGATTCTACATATAAGGTATATGAGATTTAGAAAGATTAAAGAGCTTTCATGAGGTCACTCAGCTAATTACTGTGAAGTCAAGATGTGAACTTAGACTGGTCTAAACTCAGACCCCTATTCTTAACCAGTATATCACAGTACCCAAAAAACTAGAATGCATTTGGTGAATTATACAATTTCACTTCCTTTTGCACATAGATTTTTCTTAATTTTCTTCTTTCCAAAACTTTTTATGTTTTCATACAGTCATTATAAATAATGTTGTTTAAATAGGCATTAGACTCAGTTCTTGAAAGTGCCCCCCGGTTATTGATTTGCACATGCTCCCATTACTGATAGGCATGAGTCCCTGTGACAACCTACTTCAGGGCTTACATTGAGGTAGGGGAAGCATTGTCCCAGGTTAATGAGGTCTTTAAAATTCTAAATGTCTGGCCAAAGAGTGAAAGATGTGGTCAGCCAACAGCATGTCAGTGGCCAAACATCGTCAGTTGCGCAAAACTTGACCTGTGCTGCACTACTTACCCGGATTCTTTCCACCAGCTACTACCCAACACCCTTCATTGTTTTCTCAAACCTACTGAGCCAGGCTTTCTGTTGAGTTTTTGCATCCACTCGTTTTACCTTACTAACTCCCTGCCCTTACTACATTCCAGTCAGTTCACTGTTCCTGTCACCACCACCTACTCCCTCCTTCGTGTCCATCTGTGATTACCAATCATCTGTAATTTATCATTCGAGTCATCTGTTTTTCTATGGTTACCCTCATTCTCTTTCTTGGGGCTAAAGGAAGAAACAGAATCACCTGGCAGATGGTTCTTCAACTTGATGTTTGACACTTAGTATATATAATTCTTGGATTTTCCTAGTGCAGTGGTTTTCACAATTTTTAAAAAACAATACTTTTATCAGTGAATTTTAATTTCAAAATGAAATCTTCCATGGAACTGTGATATATACAAATAAAAGTGACAATAAAAGACAATAGCCCTTCCATAAATAACAAAGATATATTAAGCCTCTACCCCATAATAATGGCTGATAATGATTACACTACATGTAGTGTGTTATTTTCTTGTTCCTACATGCTTGCATTTTTCACAATATTATGGTTCTGAAATTGAGATGCCTCTTATAATTGATATTATTAAAAGACTCTTGTCAAGGAACAAGTTCTAGTTGCTATATGGGATGTTGCCTGATTCATAGTTAACTTAATTAAAGCCAATTAGAACTTCAAAGAGAGAAACTTGTCATCTATCAGACCCAGGAATAAATTGTAATATGGGATTTAGCAATACATAGAAAGAATATATTCCTGAGACCTCAATTAAATTATTTGCATTGGTTGCATCCCACAAGGTTGACTTCTAACTTCAGTTTCTTTTTTTTTCAAAGATTTTATTTATTTATTTTTAAAGGGAGGGGAAGTGAGGGAGAAAGTGAGGGAGAGAAACATCACTGTGAGAGAAACATCGATCTATTGCCTCTCACTGCCCTCCAGCTAGGGACCTGACCTGAAACCCAGGTATGTGCCCTGACCGGCAATCAGTGCAGTGACTTCAGTTCACAGGACAATGACCAACCCACTGGGTCACACCAGTCAGAGCTAACTTTAGTTTCTTGCTTGAAATTTCTTGAGAAAGATTACTCTGTGGTCTAGTTTTGAAAGAAATGGTTAATATTCACTCTGAAGTTTGTTGGGCATACCAAGCACTGCAATTAAAGTAGAAGTTACCCAAGCTCAGCACTTCACTATTGTTTGAAATTATACTGCCTGTCCTACAGGTGAATGTGTTAAGAATGTAGCTTGTCTAGCCCTGGCCAGGTAGCTCTGTTGGTTAGAGCATTGTTCTGATACACGAAGGTTGTGGGTTCAATCCCTGGTCAGGGCACATACAAGAATGTAGCTTGTCACTGCAACCCTACTCATGGCTGTGAATAGTAAAGAGTGATTCGAAAGAATGTTTTTGACCTGAATGTTGAGAAAACTTAGAAAAACTTCAGTTATGATACTGAAGAAGAAAGTGGCAGGTAATTGTATGAATACATATATAATACTAAAAATTTCCTAAAAAACTGTATATTTAATGTAACATTTCTTTTTGGAAAGGCTATTATAAAATTGATGGTAAGCCTTATAATCAATGTCACCTTATTTTTGAGCAAGCATGGTAAAGTATTGCGAAATTATGAAAATACACACGTGGCTTGCTATTTTCTGGGGATTCCATAATTCTCTGATATGCTGGGATGAAACCTTGTACAAGCGGGCATGCCAGAGATGTAAACTGAGCTTAGCCCACGTGTGTCTGTAGTGTCATGTTTACTTGTGTAGTAGGGAAATAATCAATTACAGATTGTAATATGTTTAAATATGTGTGCAAAGAGATGTCAGGGGAAGTTTTTCTACATAATGGATGCCAAATGGATTAGCCTGGCAGTCCAGGCTAATGTTTGGATGAATTAATTGTGCTAAAATTAAAAAATATATATATTGTAATTTTTTTCATTACCATTTAACCCCGTTCTACCCATGATCCCCAGTAATCACTACACTGTTGTGCAAGTCCATGAGTCCTTTTTCTTGTTTGCTCAGTTCCTCTATTCCCTCCCTCTCCCCCATCCCTTCACTGTCATCCTGCTTGATATAGCACATTTGAGAATGCATGATATTTTTATTCCTACTTTTTAAAATACTAAAACATACTTAAATTATTGATATTTCAAATCAAAAGTTGGTAGACTTGAAGCATTTCTGGGGAACACTAGGTGTTGGGGCCCACAGTTTGAAAACCACTGAACTGGTTTCCCCCACATGGGTTGTTCTTGATCTTCCCTTGAGCTCCTCATTTCACCCGTTCTGTACCCTTAGAAAACAGTTTCATGTCCTTCTTTATCTCTATCCTCAATGTCAGCCCTTAGGTAGCGGTATATAGCAGAAGAAACCTGTACCTTGGGACCAGGCAGACTTGGTTGGAATTCTCACCGTGTGACATTAATAACAATGTGATCTTAGGTAATTTACTTAACCTTTTGATAATGTTATACTCCTCAGTATAACGAGTTATCCTCACCTAAACACAGCTCAGAAATATTATATCTACCATTTGTTGAGTGTTTAATATGTGAATTTCTGAGAGTTTTCCAGAGCAACAAAATCAACAGGAAAGGTTTGTGTCTATATCTGTATCATATCTGTATATTTATATATCTATATCTATCTATATATCTATCATTTATGAATCTATAGGTATAGACATTCCTATTTATTGAAAGGAATTGGCTCACATGATTAGGAAGGCAGGCAAATCCACAATTTGCAGGGTGGGCTGATATGCAGGAGACCCAGGAGAACCAATGTGCCAGTCCGATTTTGAAGGCCGTCTACAGGAGAATTCCCTCTTGCTTGGGGAGGTTAGGCTTTTTGTTCTAGTCAGACCTTCAGCTGTTTGGATGAGGCCCATTCACATGATGGAGGGCAATCTGCTTTAACCAGATTTTACTGATTTAAATGTAAATCTCATCTCAAAACACTGTTTAAGTCGACATATAAAATTGACCATCATACTCTGTCAGCACTTTCCATGCATTAAGTGACACCTAATTTTGCCAGACAGGCTCTTTAATAAATGGCAAATACTATCATCATGATTATTATAATTAATACTTTTTAATTTTTACCTTGGTCTCCAAGAAAGTAATTCTCTTCTCTAAATTTAAGCCTCCTCTTCTGTGATCTGGACCCAGTGCCTTCTCTTTGCTTTGTTGGTGGCTTTCATCAAATGAGCATCACATTTGTTCACTTGCCCGTTTGTGTGCATTGTCCAAATATGGAATTTCCCCATTTCTTAGGACTATTGTATTAGTTTTCTAGGGCTGCTGTAACAAAGTACAGAAAAGTGAATGACTTAAACAATGGAAATTTATTATTTCACAGTTCTGGCGGCTAGAAGTCTGATACTGAGATCAAGACATCAACATGTTTGGCTTCTTCAGAGATTGTGAGGCAGAGTCTGTTCCATGCCTCTCCCCCGGCTTCTGGTGGTGTGCTGGCACCCTTGCCTGTTCTTTACTGTGAAGTGGCCTCATTTTCACCTCTGCATTTATCTTCATGTGACATTCTCCCTGTGTGCCTTTCTCTGTGTCCAATCCAAATCTCCTTTTTTTCTTTTTTAAGGATACCAGTTGTATTGAGTTAAGACCCACTCTAATGTATTCATTTTAACTTGATCTCCTCTGTTGAGATCTTACTACCAAATAAGGTTACATTCTGAGATACTGGGAGTTAGGGTTCATATATATCTTTTTGACTGGAACACAATTCAGTCCATAATAGTAAGAGCCTTCAGGAGCAGAATGAGATACAGAAGCAATTTGAAACTATGAAGTATAATATATGTAGGGAGTTACTCTAATTTATGAAACCTTTTAAAAGCTATGTGTGCCTTATATATAATGGAGCATAAATAACATGGAGATAATGCAGAGAGAATCAAATGACATGATAGGGGAACTGTCAAAGAGGGTCAAAATAAAGGGAGCATTTGCTCTTGAATAGACTGAAGAATGACTTTCCATTTATGAAATGTTGGCCATCTCCACTAAGAATAAATAGAACGAAGGCCAGATATTAGGAAGAATGTTTTGGTAGTGAAGAATGTTAAAAATTAAAGTATTTAATGGAGGAGAATGAAATAATCTTGAGTGGAAGTTTTAGGATTTTCAACTTTAAGTTATGATTCAAAAGGGGGACATAAATGTTACTAAAGAACCATCCTTGAACAAATATACACACCTTCACATTTGTCTTGCATTTACCATATACTTGTGAAATGTTCTGACTTTTTTTGACTTTTAATATACTTGACCAATAGTTATTTGCAATCATATCTGTGTCCTCATATGAGCTGCACCCATATATGTTTGAGTATGGTCTAGTGTGTTGGAGACAGGAGGGATTGGCAGACAAGTTATAGTAACTGTTCAGGTGGACAATGTACAGGAGAGAATGGAGCACATGGGAGGAAAATTAAACCGAGATTATAGAGAGACTCACATATATAATTTATGTGAAATTATTTTAGTGCATTTGAGGTTTCCTGGAAACAGAGTTCAAGTTTTATTTCAAAGAAGTTATTTATTTTTCTCCAGTGTGACCTGGCACTTGTTTGGTATTGGTGCAAAAACCAAAAAAAATGGCTACCAAATCATAATAGGAGGATTCTTTTCAAAATTAAGAGACACCTTATCTTCAATGTTTTCATCCAGTGGGAGCTCCTGTGGAGTTCAAAGGAAGAGAGTGTGGGTCAATGTTTCCTTTAAAGTTTATTTTCCTAAAGTCCATATTGAAGCAAGAGATCATGACATTCTGAGGTCACAATTATTCTTAAATGCCTATGAAATTATTTTTACTAAGTTATCATGATTTGTGTTATACTTTCTCTTTTTAAAGACCTCATTGCAAGGGTAACCATTTTGAACTCCTACATTGCTTATTAGGGTCAGTTAAGGATTCAGTAATTAATTATTGTATGTTTTGCTGTAGTGGTGGTGTTGGGGGGTCAGGGGGTTGGAGAGGGAGCTAGCTGGGGTATTTTGTGGACTTTTATTTGCCTGCATATTGCATATATGAAAGAA
Organism: Mormoops blainvillei; assembly: GCA_004026545.1. Classification (NCBI taxonomy): domain Eukaryota; kingdom Metazoa; phylum Chordata; class Mammalia; order Chiroptera; family Mormoopidae; genus Mormoops; species Mormoops blainvillei. The sequence goes on from PVJD01001283.1 coordinate 78,726, forward strand.
AGATGTAAACAATATGTGCAGGGGATTAAAGTAAAGCTCTTGCAGTAGAGTCTGACTTCCTTGGTAAATCTTGAGCCAATAGCTGTCTCCATTCCCTGCCTGGGTCACACTCTTTTTTTTTTCTTTCTGGGATTTACAGAGAAGATGAGTGAGGGGTAAGCCACTGCTCTCCTCCCCTGTACCTCTGAGGAGTATTACTATCAGTGTCTCTTTCAGTAAGATCAAGTCTCCAATAAAAGGAAAAATAGCATTACTGTTTCTCCACAGCCTCAGGAATAGGATTGAAAACTTAAATCTTGAGTCATATAATGTGTCTACATACCCACACTTCCCTTCACCTACGGCAGAAGGAAGAAAGATGTAAATTTACCTGTTAATGCTATAATTTGCGATTTGTTTTTCTAGAGGATGAATAAAAACAAGGGAAGATAGAAAAGGTTAAAATGTCACCAATCTCCAAAACCGTACAGGTATTGAAGAGGGAAACTGTCTACAGCTGGGAGGTCCAAACCCAGTGCCTCCTGTTCTCTGACTCCGTGGGGGATGGTCCTGAGTAATCGCGGTGTGGCAACCATAACTGAGCGGGGAGCATAAACAACTCAGAGTGAAGAGAAGGTTGAGATAAGTGAAGAAAATTCTGGATTTGACTGATCTGTTGGTTATTCCAAGCAGAACCTTAGAAATCAACTTTATCATGACTGAATTTAAAAAGTCATCTTCTTTGTCTTTTGAAGCAGCTTGTTTCACTGTCACCCTGGAAGTATTTAATCATCTTCATGGGAAACATTTCCGAGGTTGCCTCTAACCTCCATCAGTGAAGCAAAATAAACAAATAAGTAAACTTACTCAAATAAATAATGTTGGGTGAAATTTTACAGCATTTTTTAACTTTGAGAAAAGTTGTCTCAAGGTAGTTACTAAAAAGTAGGTGTCAGAGAGGATTTCATAGGCGGTGAGACTTTTGTGAACATTGTGAGGGAGCATAAGTCATTTGGATGCTGAGGATCATGAGAGCATAGCATGTGCTTTGCCCCTGGAGGCTTATGACAAACAGATCCATGACTCCACAACACAGAACTTCTCAGTGGATCTCTGTCCCCATAAGAGCAGTGTCATCTTCACACTGCAAGAACCACTTTTCACTGCAAAAAAAAAAATCAAATAGCCTTGTTTCCAGATGTTAAGTTAATTCCAGAGTGAAAGCTGTGGTTTAGAAAGGATGTGGGCATTTCATTTCCAAAGGATGGAGAAGCCCATTAAAGTGTGTTTACTTTGGGTCCTAGTGGTGGTGTTCGAACAAACCAGGCGGACAAAGCTTCAATAAGGGATTCAGAATTCTGGTAAAAGGAAGGGGATACCAAATAAATGGGATAAATATAAAACAAATACCAGCAAAGTTAAATTAATATATTATGTGGGAGATGACCTTCTATCACTCATGTGAAATATGTTTTGTTTCTCCTTTAGAGAGAAGAGGCAGAACTTGTTTTCCTTCTTTCCCTCCCAGCTACTACTGGGCATGCTTCAAACTGGTTCTCTGCTCTGTTCTCCTGTGTGTGATTGTCTAAAATAACAGTAATAATGGTGAGGCCTGACAGTCACACAAGTTTCTCTCTGTAAGCTTTTACAAATGCCAGCCAGTAACCAAGTGGCATTATCTGCCATAAAATCTTAAGGTCAGTCCATTTCTCCTCTTCCTTATTTTCTTGGTTACAAATATATTTCTTATTGCCCATGGAAATAAAAATCAGAAATTTGAAAGCAATGGTATCACTGTCTTTCTGGTTTGTAGAGGCTCCTAAAAGTTAACTCGTACAGAATATAACAATTTTAAAGGGAAGTTAATCATCCTATCATTCTAGTCAGTTGTTTCAGCTATAATCAGTTTCGTGCCTTTCATTAGTGGTTTTATGCTCAGATAGAATGAAAATCAAACTAAAACCGTGAAACAATATTGTAAGGCTGCTTTTCTAAAGTACATGGGCATGGGCTTTAAATCACTATGCTTTGTTTCATTGGTGTCTGTTAAGAAGGGTGGAATACTTTGTAGCATTGTTTGTTGTCTTTCATTTGATTGAGTCCCTGAAATCCAAGGCACGTGAGTGAATTAGGTTTACCAATTAGAAGTGGCCTTTGCACACCAGTGATACCCACTCCTCAGTTTCTTTACAATACTATCATCATCACCACTTTTTCTGTATTCATAGTAGTTTGAGAAGTTGTGTTGCTTTGGGGGGACAGGAAATAAACAATTTATGTAACTCCTGTTGCATGTCACCAAACCATGAGTTATGTAGTCTTAATTGCTTGCAGTAGCCACCCAGGCACTAACATATCTGAAAGAGTTTGGAGCGTCAAAGTCAATTTATAAAAATTTATATTTTACCAGTTCTAAGAGTGGAAAATCAGCGTTTGGGAAAACTTTTCAAATTGAAGTTGAGAGTTGATTTCTATATATCTTTTCCTTCCTTCCTTCCTTCCTTCCTTCCTTCCTTCCTTCCTTCCTTCCTTCCTTCTTCCTTCTTCCTTCTTTCCTCCCTCCCTCCCTTCCTTCCTCCCTCACTTCCTTCCTCCTTCCCTTCCTTCCTTCCTCCCTTCTTTCCTTCCTTCCTTCCTTTCCTCGCCCACCTCTTTTTTTTGAGAGGCAAAAGTGTTTATTTGGGATCAAAGAATTGAAATTTTGGGACAAGATTCAAGCAGAAACCCAAATAGTGTCCCAATTGCAAGGAGTGAGCAGGGGGTTTTAAAGAAAAAAGGAAAGAAATAATTACATGATAGAGAGAAAGAATTTCTATTGCTGCTAACAAGTTATATATGATGGGTTATGGATTCTGTCTTCTGATGGAGACTCCATAATCAGTCTTTTGGTGAGGATGTCTGCTTTCCTGCTGGGTTTACAAACAATTATTCGTAACACAACATTGGTTTTCGCCCAGCCCAAGATCTGGCTTAATCAAAAGATTCAAGGAACAAGATGTGCAAGGTGTTTATGTCATTTGTCATAACTATGAATAAGAAATACTTTTCACAAAACAGAGTCACAGTTCATTTTACCTCACAATTCCCCCCTTCATACCCCCTCTGTTGGGTTTCATGTAATTTGAATAGTATCAATTCTGGAATTGGCTAACTAGCTACCTCTTTCTCAGTGTGAACTCCAGTTTCCCCATCTCCAAAATCAGGGCCATAATGTTTTCCTTCCATTACGAGTAACATGACAGTTTTAAAAACAAATAATGATGGGAAAGTTGTCTGACAAATTAAAACACTATAGAACCATGGTAGGTTATTCCAAGTATCCACAGTTTACTGTCATTGAAAATGTCAGTAGAACAAGGGAAAGTACTTTTTAAATGTATAATAGCTATATATTTATTGCCATTTTATTACTTATATTTTTTATCTTTTTTTCTTCTTCTTCAATAACATCCTTTAACATTTCTAGTAACACTGGTTTGGTGGTGATGGACTCTAGGTTTTTCTTGTCTGGGAAGTTCTTTATCTCTCCATTGATTCTAAATGATATCTTTACTGGGTGGAGTAAACTTGGGTGTAGGTCCTGGTTTTTCATCACCTTGACTATTTCATGCCAAATCCCTTTTGGTCCACAAAGTTTCTGTTGAGAAATCAGCTGACAGTCTTATGGGAGCTCCCTTGTAGGTAACTAACTGTTTTCTCTTGCTACTCTTAAGATTTTCTCTTTGTCTTTAATCTCTGGCCTTTAAATTATAATGTGTTTTAGTGTGGGCCTCTTTGGGTTCATCTTGTTTGAAAATCTCTGTGCTTCCTGGACTTATATGTCTATTTCCCTCTCCAGGTTAGGGAAGATTTCAGTCATTATTTTTTCAAATAGGTTTTCAATTCCTTGTTCTCTTTTGCCTCTGATATCCCCATGATGTGAATGTTGGTATGCTTGAAATTGTTCAAGTTGTCTCAGAGGCTCCTTATACTATCCTCATTTTTTTAGGTTGTTTTTCCTTTTGCTTTTCTGATTGTTTTCCACTTCCTTGTCTTACAAATCGCTGATTTGATCTTCTGCTTCATTTATTCTACTCTTGATATCATGTAATGTACTCATCATTTCAGTTAGCATGTAATTCATTTTTGACTCTTTTTTTATGTATGCTATCTCCATTTTTATGTTTTCTATCTCTTTGTTGAAGTTTTCACTATTCATCTATTCAGTTCACTGAGCATTGTTGTAACTAGTGTTTTGAATTCTGCATATGATAGATTGCTTGTCTCCATTTTATTTAGTTCCTTTTCTGGAGTTTTGTTCTGTTCTTTCATTTGAGAAATGTTTTTATGTCTCCTCAATCTGGCTGCCTCCTTGTGTTTGTTTCCATGTATTAGGTAGAGCTGCTACATCTCCCAGACTTGATAGAGTAACCTTATATAGTCAGGGTCCTATAAGGTCCAGTGGCATATCCTCCCCAGTCAACCAACCAGGGTGCTCCAGGTACACCCCCTAGGTGGACTTTGTGCGCCCTCCTATTGTAGTTGAGCCTTGATTGCTTGGGGCACCTCATCGGGAAGGATTCACACCCCCAGGCTGATCAGCTGTGAGAACTGGTAGTGACCATAGCAGAGGATCTGATGCATAGGGGCTGATTCCATAGAACAGGACTTGTTTAAGTTGGGCTCTGGTGTTTGCTGAGCCTGCCTCTTGGGTGTGTTGATTATGAAGGTGGTTGGGTGGTGCTTTGGCATGGTCTGAAGCACTGCACTGGGTGTGCTAGCTCTGGAACATCCCAGGGGGCACAGTCAAGGTGAGTTGCCATGTGTAACCCGCCCAGGACCACCCACCATGAGCTACATAGTAATCTGCTGATTGCTGCTGCTTGTATTGGGCTTGCACGTGCCTGGGAGAGACCAGGCTGTGAACCAATGCTGGCTGCCACTAGTACCAGGCCACTTAGCAGGAGGTACGGGGCATGCTGAGGCCAGATGCTGCTTGGTTGTGGTTTGTGGACCTTTGAGAGATTTTAGGGAAAGTCAGCAGCATAAGCCAAGAGAGGCCATTTGTGTGGAAAAGCCACTGGAAACAGCCTGCGTGGGGGCAGGGTCTCACGGATTCATAAGGTGGGGAGGTCAAGGTTAGCCAGGTTAATGGAGACTCAGATATGGTGCCAGCCTATAGGCTCTGTGGGGTGAGGGTTCAAAGGAACAGTGACCTTTGACAGAACTTTTGTCTGAGAGAATGCTGCCCCTCTAGCCTTTGTCCAGATGCCAGGCTCTTCAGTTCCTCTCTGTATGTCCTGGGCATCTTTCAAACTACTGCCTCTGTGCTGCAGCTCATAGCAAGTGAGTCCACGTAAGTCTGTGCACGCACCTTTTAAGAGGAACACCTTGGACTCTAGGAGCTGTTTTTCTCACTCAACCTCAACTCCACTGGTTTTTACTGCTAGAAATTATGGAACTTCTCTTCCCAGCACTGGAACTCTGGGCTGAGGGGCTGGTGTTGGCTGGGACACCTCGCTCCTCAGAAGAGACCTTACAGCTGAAATCTCTCTCCCAATTTTTAACCGCCACACGTGAGTGCGGGATCAGTCCATTCTGCATCTCCACTTCCACTTTCCCTGATGTGGCTTCTTCTTTATATCCATAGTTGTAGGACTTCTGTTCAGCTGTATATCAGGCAGTTCTGAATGATGGTTGTTCTGTAGTTTAGTTGTAATATTGATATGGATGTGGGAGGGCACAAGTACTGCATTTACCTATTCTGCCATCTTGAACAGGAGCCTTTATGTTGCTTTTCTTGATATCAGCTTTATTGAGATATAATTCATATACAGTTAACCCATTTGAACTATACAGCTGAATGGTTTTTAATATATTCACAGTGATTGTAATCACTACAATTAATTTTAGAATACTTTTATCACCTCCGAAGAAACACCATACTCGTATGATCATTCCCTATTTCCTCTTCCTTCTCCTGTCCTAGGCTAATACTAATCTACTTTCTGTCTCTATAGATTTGCCTATTCTGAATATTTCATATAAATGGAACAATTTGGCCTTTTGTGACTGACTTCTTTCACATAGTGAAATATTTTCAGGATTCATTGATGTTATAGCATGAATCTGTACATGATTCTTTTTTATTGCTGAATAATGTTCTGTTCATAGAAATACATATTTATCCATTCAGCAATTGATAGATACTTGAGTTTATTTTCCTTTTTACCTCTTATAAAGATGATGCTATGGCCCTGGCTGGTATAGCTCAGTGGACTGAGCGTCGGCCTGCGAACCAAAGGGTTGCCAGTTCGATTCCCCAGTCAGAGCACATGCCTGAGTTGTGGGCCAGGTCCCCAGTGGGGAGCATGTAAGAGACAACCACACATTGATGTTTCTCTCCCTCTCTTCTCCTCTGTCTAAAAATAAAATAAATAAAATCTTTTTAAAAATGAAAAAAATTGATATTAAAAAAGTAAATAAAAATGATACTATGAACATTTATGGACAAGTTTTTGTGGGGACATACATTTTTATTTCTCTTAAGCATATGCCAAGTAGTACAATTGCAGTGTCTTATGGTAAATACATGTTTAATATTTTGAGGAACTTTCAGACTGTTTTACAAAATGGCTGCATCATTTTACGTTTCCACAGCAGGGTATGAGGGTTCCAATTTTTTCACACATTATTATCTGTCTTTTTGATTGTAGCCAGCCTGGTGGGTGTGAAGTGGTGTTTCCTTGTGGTTTTGATTTTCATTTCCATGGTAGCTAATGATGTTGAGCAACCTTTCATGCTTATATTGGGTGTTTGTTTATCTTCTTCTTCAGAGAAATGTCTATTCAGATTTTTTAACCATTTTTAAATTGGGTTATCTGTCTTTTTATTATTGAGTTATGAGTCTCTTATATATTCTAGAAATGTTATCAGATGTATTATTTTTATTTTCAAAATTTTCTCCCATTCTTTGGGTTATTTTTCCACTGTATTCATGTCATTCAAAGCATAAAAGTTTTAAATATTTATGATGCTCAATTTATCTGTTTTTTCCTATTGTTGTTTGTGCTTTTGGTGTTATATCTAAGTGTCTACTAGTTTAAAAAAATTAGTCCTAATATGACAAATATGACACAAATGAAGCCTTTGCCATCACAGTCCTGGTTTTTTAATTTCAACTCTACCCTGGACAAATTATTGAACTCCCTCAACCCCAATTACTCATCTGTAAGGTAGAGATAATAATGGGACTAACTTCTTGAATTGTTGTGGAGATCAGATGAAATAATATGTGAACTATTTAAAGAGTTTTGCAGAGCTGTGGAAATACTCTACTATCAGCTATTATTGTTATAATCCCAATAATAATGAACTCTAGTGCTCTGAAAGTTAAACTGAAGCCAAGTGGTTTATAGGAAGATGTTTCTAGTGACATACAGTTGTAATGTTTTATAGACAACATTGTATTTGGCCCCCATAAAAACTAGGTACAGTAGTCATGGTAGTTATTTCTAGGAAGCGATGCAGCTGAGAGATTTTAAGAAGAGTCTTTTTCAAGATCACATGGCTGGGAAATGACAAAGGCAGGATTAAAACCTGAGGTGGTCTTTTTTCCTTAAAGTCATTAGTTGTTTGAGTAACAGATTTGTAGTAGGACTCAGGTGACTGGGACTTTGTGGTCTGTGAGATGAATTATTAATTCAGACAACCATATCAGGAAAGAAAAAAGCCATACTATGGGCAATTATTGATAGTGAGTATTAAATGAGAATCATAGAGTTAGAATATATTTGACCAGAAGGTTTAGGTTCATAGATAGCTTTAGCAAGCAATGAATTATAATTATATGTACCTTGTTCTTCAAATAAAAAGAACTTCCTCCTTATTTCCAAAGTTGTATATGCTCATTGTTAAATAGAAAATATGGATAAACATAAAAGAAAATGTCTTTCTAGACATTTGCTTAACATGTTTACATTCCTAATACATTTATATTTAGAATCATCTCATAAAGTGGGCAGATTTAATGTTTGGATTCATTAAGCATGAAGTTAAATTAATTCACATTAGGGTGCCTGTATGGTTTTAAACTCTGGGCCTCCAGAAGATTTTTCAGAATTGGCTTGTGGTCTTTTGTTCAGAAGAAAATAATTCTTTCTAGATCTTCTGAAACTTATTGACTACATTTACTTTACTGTTTACTCACATCGAGAGAAAAAATGAACTATGATTCTCTTGGTACATTAGGGCATCATGAATAATTAACTCCAACAGAAAAATGGCTGCTCTTTAGCAAGCATGTACTTCCTAAAGGTGATCAAGCAGACTGAAGTGGTTATTGCTTATAAATTCACCATTTTGTGGATAAGCAGCAAACACTGTTTAAATGCTTTGTGGAAACAAAGAACAGGTACTGATCAACCTGACACTGACTCTGGTGCTGTGACTTTGAGGTCCATTTTTGAAGCCTGTAAGTTTTACACAGGACTTTTGAGAGCTAGATACCATTCTTAGCTTTATTTTCGCTATAATTAATTGTGAAAAATATATCTGACTATAAGATAGCATCACATCTAAGTTGATAAAACAGCAGTGACATTTGAAGTGTTATTTATGAGGTTAAAAAAATCCTTATAGAGATGAGATGATTTCTGGTCTAGTCAATTTTTCCTGCCATAGCCATTTATCTCAATAAATAGAGCAAAGTAATAGAGCTATGCTGTAGAAGTCTGAGATATATTACCACATTTTGTTCTAATGATTTTCCCTCTTTCTTCTGCCTGAAATCAACATTTTCTTTAGCTAGGACTATTTGGATCTTTTTTGGATCTATTTAAATCTCATGGTACATATATTGGATGATGAGAAAACCTCTAGTGTTTTAAATTTATCTACACAAATTAGTTTAGAGTAATTTCTACTTAATTACTCAAGCACTAATTAGTTTTTAAAAGATTTATTTATTTTTAGAGAGAGGGAAAGGGAGGGAGAAAGAGAGGGAAAGAAAACATCGATATGAGAGAGGAAGATCGATTGGTAGCCTCTCGGACATGTCCCAGCTGGGACCAAATCTGTAACCCAGGTGTGTGCCCTGACCAGGAATCGAACTGGAGACCTTTCGCTTTGCAGGACAATGTCCAACCAACTAAGCCACATCAGTCAGGGCCTCAAGGGTTAATTATTTAATGAAAAACAAAAAAAGGAAAAAGGCTATTAGTCTTTGAGTGTATGAATTTGTCATTATTTAGAAGTGTCATGCAACCAGTGATTTGAATTTGCTATTTTATTTGGCCAGTTAAATAACAAGTAATGTTAAATACTGTGGAACCCTGATTATTTTATGCAAACAAAATAATTTTGAACTAAACAGTTCTGATACCTCAGCCTCTACTTAAATTTTAGCAGATGAAAATGTCAGCTGCCCCTGTTGGATTAACAAAACCCAAATGTCAAATGGAAAAATTATTATAAACTTTAATTATGTAGTTTTAAGGGGCTAGATTCCATGAAAATCAAGGCTCTAATAGAGAGTGTAATTGGAAAATTCTTTTTATTACAAAGATTTACAAGTCACTTTATACAAAAATTGGAAGTTTTGTCCTAAAAATGAAACTAATTAAATACAGTTATATCTTTGCATATGTGCGTGTGCATGTATTTTTTAGAAAACATAGTGATAGCATTTTTCCTCTATAAAACCTGAAGCTTCTCACAGTTAGGTGAACAAAATAATGTACCTGCGGTACTAGAATTATTTCAGTCAGTTTGAAACTTTTAAATTATAAAACGCTGTGTACATTAGGGATCTCTGTCGGCTGCCTCATAATTAATGATTAGCTAGTTTCTGTTAGAAATAGCCAGAACTTTGGAAACTGACCGTTTCTAAGTAAACCAATTTATATGGTTATTGTCAATATGTAGTGACTGCTTATGAATGAAGGACAATGATAAGATCAATTAAAAATGAGAGGAAGAGATGGTGGGAGCAAATTTGAGGAGGAGGAGGAGGAATAGGGTTTATTGCTTTTGGTTGTTCCAGGTGTACCTGCTTTGTTTCATGAAATACCTGGACATGTGTTCATTTCTAAGAGAAGGAATATGGAAGTAGAAATACTGCCTGGGCATTCCTAGATTCTATCCAAGTATGTTTAACCTACTCAGGGTCATTCAAAAGCAATGATAGCTGAAGTTTTATAGTAACTAATATTTCATAAAGTGTCTAATTATACAGGGCCCAACACAAATAACGGCTCCTTTTTTATTATAAAACCTTTTGTTACAAAATCATAAGCATGTAATTCTGTAACATTAAAAATCATGCTCAAGCACACTATATGATATTTTAGCTGAAATGTTCAAATTAAAACTCTAAATTATTGCTCTCATGTTATTATTACCCTACTAACTACATTTAAGCAGGCCTTACTTCTGTTGGACCCTGCAGATATGCAGGAATTTTGGTGTTTTGTTTTGGTTTTTGTGTTTCTAAGACTAGATTGAGGTAGGCATGGAAAACTCCTTGATGGAGCAGGAATTTCATTCAATTTTTATGGGTTTAATGTTACAAAATAAATTCTTTGGATAAGATATCTATGGTAGTTGCCAAAGTTAATTGATTTTAGTTCTCATAATTTACCGTAAGTCAAGTTTCTATTTCAGAATTACAAATACAGGTTTACTGTGGTGAACCTGTCAGAAAATACTAAATTTTATTAATAATTATAAATGCTTAAGATGTTTTAATACTACTGGATATGTTCCATTTGATCATACTGCAATATGGAACTCTTGAAAATCAAAACTAGACATCATAGTATAACATACATATTAAAATGGGCACAGATAACACAGGAAGTTTATATAAAAGCGGCCCACAAATTGTATACTCTAAAATGAGATAGACACTCATTTATAGGAATGGTGATCAGCTTTTAGATATGGACCACAGATGTATGTTTATTTATTTTTAAAAGAGATGAAAACATTTGTTTTTAAATTTCCTGAAAACATTTTTTTGTATTGTATTTACAGATAGTGAAATTCTATTTATTTGTAATTTTACTGTCAAATTTTAATAATTTCAAACAGTGAAATGCAAGGTTTTTTAAAAGATGGATATATTTTTCCTTTTACTAAGTCTTCTGTAGGCTCTTTTCTTTCTGTCCCCAATGCCATCACCCTGTTCCAAGTCTTTCAATCATCTGACAACAGTGAACTGCTATAGTTGGCCTTTTCTTATAATTAAATTTTTAGGACATTTGTAAGCTGGTTGTTAAGCACAACTGGTATTAAAAATTAAATAATCTAAACTTACAGTTAAATAAATTACATTAAAACAAAGGCAATAAAAACTCAAAAGTTTTCACTACCTAATTATTTACATCTTACTATTATCCATGCTATTGAGGTAATTATGTTCATTGTATCTGAATGGTAATCATTCTATGTAATGATATGCAACTGTGTAACTTCCCAACTGTGTGTATGGTGACTTCATATTTGGTGGTTTTTAATTGGTCATAGTGGGAGTATCTATTTACAACCACAGAAATTGGCAAATGACATGTCACTTTTCTTTTCCTTTGCTTTTTGTTTTTCCTGGAGAGGGGATGGTTAAAGATTTTCCAGCACACCACACCACCGCCTGCAGTCTGCCAGCTTTTGGTCTTCAGGCTTCTAGGCTAACCTCCCAGCTGTTTGTTTTGTACAACTCACCATGCTTAATATTCCTAAATAGGGAAGGTTGTGCATGATAAAAGAAGGAAGTTAGATGAACGTGGAGAAAATATATAGTTTTTGCCTTAGTAGCAGGCAAGTTAGCATCTCTGAGTCTCCATTATTTTATCCTTAAAAATAGGAGAATGTTCTCTTTTTGTTCTACCTAAAAAGGTTTTAAAATTAAAATCACAATGTGCTAACATTTGTGACAGCACCTTGGAAAATACTATATACTTATACATTTTTTTTTTAGTAGTCAGCAGTTGCTTCACTTTTTCACTCTTTGGGTTAAGTTTACAAATGCTCATAACCAACAAAATGGAGTTGATATCCTAAATTGCTGTCCCCAGTGTTTTACAGCCTAACTGCCACCTATCTTTCCAGGTTTACTTCTAGTGCTTATGTTTGGTACTGGGTTGGTGCCGGGTGGATGTGACATCACTTTCTTGATGATGCCACTGCACGTACTGCATTATCATGGTATTTCCTTAGTGCTGTATTCAGACAGTTCCTATTTTCATTCTTGTTCTCCAGGAAAGATTATCAATGAATCAGACTGGACAATAAAGACAAAACCTAATTATCATCCTTTTTGTTAAGGCTCTTGATAAGATGCCAATATTGCAAGTAAATAGAAAAAAGTAACATTAAACCATTGTTACTCATTGATATCTTAGCAAGAAATGATTGATGAAATTACTTAGCCTTCAAGTTGGGCCCTAATTCAGTTAACTTTTAAGGAAGGACAAGCTGTAGAGACATCAGGAACATAGGTCAGGGGCCAACTGAAGTTGGAGTCCAAGGAAATGTAAACAAGAAACTGGACCCATTTGATTTTTTGGTGGCTAACAAGCAGTTTGATACATTACCAAAGTAATTACCAATGACACAAAATTTTAGTTATCTCTAAAGAAAAAAAAAGATGCTAAGGGAGAGAGCATATGTTTGGGGATCACTACTCCAAGTTCAATTCCTTTCATCAGTAAATGAAATTTCACACAAATTTCATTTAGAAATTTCTCTCTGTACATGATTTCTTTCATAATTCTTCTCTTCCTCCTCCATCCTCTTTCTTTTTCTTCTTCTTTTTGGTTTTTCTTATCTTTGTGAAGATTATTTTGCCTTATCCATAACAGTTAGAAAGAATGCACTTGTAAATAATTGGGGTATCCTGCACAATTATTTACTGTGCCAGCTTCTGTAGTTTCTGTCATAAATTGTTATTTATGATGTGGGGTAAAGAGACAAAACATAAAGTTATGATCCCCACACTCAAGTAGTAATTCAGATGTTATAATTAAGTAAAAAAATTGATACAAATTACTCATTAACCCTCCAGGTATATATAGTGAGTTTATCAAACAAATAGCTCATGGCTGAGTGCTGAGTATCATGTGCTACAGTTACAAAATTATGTAAGGGTGTTGATTGAGAGTCTATCTTCTTATCATTCACAGATCATTTCATATTTGAAGTGGTAGAGACTGGACTTCAGCAATTATAGAAAGCTATAAACTCCAAGTATCTGCTTATTCTGGGGCTGTGTTTTGTTTGAAGACTTTTAATATAGAATGTTTAGCAGGTTTTTTTTCCTCTAGAAAGGATTCTGCCATCATTCTTGATTCTTTCTGACAAAGCAACAGTCACATTCGTTCAGAGGTATTAGTATTTTATGCAAATGTGAGCTGTAAGATGTGAAACCCTGGTATTTATATATAAGTTGAATTGTGTTATTCATATTTATGTTTCCACCCTTCTCCACATGCCAGAAGATTTGAAATGATATCAGATTATAAGTCTACATTAGAGAACAAATCAAGTATATATTGCTATTTCCTCTTCTCTTTATTTTAGCTGGACTAGCCCAATTTTGAAGAAAGGGTACAGACAGCGGCTGGAGTTGTCAGACATATACCAGATCCCTTCAGCTGATTCTGCTGACAATCTCTCTGAAATATTAGAAAGGTATGTTCATTATATTGTTTATTCATTGCAGATATAGGTTAGTATTATTAATTACTTATAGAACTGACATATCAGAGGGCTTAATTTGTAAAACAGCATATTTAAAATAGGAGCATATGCCTGACCAGGTGGTTCAGTTGGTTGGAGTGTCGTCCCATACACCAAAAGGTTCAAGGTTCAATTCCTGGTCAGGGCACATACCTAGGTTGTGGGTTCGTATCTCGGTCAGGGTGCTTATGGGATCACATTGATGTTTCTCTCTCACATTGATGTATCTCTGTTTCTCTCTCTTTCTCTGTCCCTCTTTCCCCCCTTCCTCTCCCCTTCCTCCCTCCCTCCCTCCCTCTATCTCCTTCTCCCTCCTTCTTCTTCTCTAAAATCAACAAAATATCATCCTCAGTGAAGATTAAACATTTTTAAAAAATAAAATACGAACATCTTATGTTCTTGCTGAAGTCTTGATCAATTAAGAATTAAACAGTGAAAGGATGAAAGAAAAAAAGCATTTTCTTGAGAAATGACTTTTTCTGAAAAATATGTATTTGAGTTCTGAGAAGTTATCTATCTTTAAAGAACATCAGGTCCATTTTGTGAAGGCTGAAATAACAGCTATGTGAAGCAAATTATGTACAGCGTCTGGCAGAAGTAAGGTTTGCTTGAGTGTGCTTGGTAGGTTATGTAAATGTCTCACATGAGATGGACAGCAATTTGAATATTTTCCCTAAAATGCGATATGCTGTGCTTGAGTATGATATTGTTATGTTACAGAATTACATGCTTATGACTTTGTAATAAAAATTTTTGTAATAGAAAAGAGGTGTTATTTATGCCAGACCCTGTATATTTGCCTCCAAAATTCTAATACTTGATTATAAATGAAACCTTAAGGTAATGGCTATTGAATAACAAATAAATATAAAAATTTCATAATTTTGAGTATGTATCGAATGCCAGGTAGAGTGTCTCTCCTCAGCCACTATGGTAGAAACACATTATTATCTCCATCTTACAAAAAGCAAACCGAGGCTCAGAGAGTTGATGTAATTTTCCAGCTAACAACTCATTCTAACCCAAGGTCTGTGATCCTGGTCTTCTTAGGTGCAGGGTTTCCCATTGTAAGAAGTCTCCTTTTATAACAGTATTGGTTAGAACCTTTTGACTGCCAGTGAAAGAAATCCAATCAACTATCTTAAGTAAAAAAAAAAAAAAGAAGAAGAAGTAAAAGAAGGAATTTATTGGCTCTTGTAGCCTAACTGTATGAAGACCTAGAAAGAGAACTGACCTTAGAGACTCAATGGAACCAGGAACTCAAATACCACCTGGTGTTATATGCCTTGTGTTGGTTTTATTTTCTCAAATGAGCTTCTTCCATCTAGACCACAGAGAACAGAACCCTTTCTCTTTTGCCAAATGTGAGAAGTTCCAGAGACTTTTGAGTCACGTACTCACTCCTTAGACCAACTACAGTCAATGAATGAGCTAGATGGGGTCTTGCGCCAGAACCACAGGTTCTGATGCCAAATAAAAGAGAGGGGGGAGGGAGTTGGAAGTAAATAAATACATACATACATGCTTATAAATTATTGCACCAAAATACAGTTGAGTAGATTTGAAATTTGTTTACTTTATTTTCCTTAAAGTCATTTTTTTTGGACATTTTTAAGGCAAAGTAAGATATTAAAGTTTATTTTTTTAATTTTAATCAAAGAATTAGGTTAGTAGGAGTAGCAAATTCACATTTCCAAGATCAAGGACCAATTCCTATATCTCTGCTAACTTCTCTTAGACTACAAATTGTTCAACTACCAACCATAAAAAAGATATTCCCCCAATGTTGCCTTCCTCTCAGGCCACTACCCCATTCTTTTTATTTTTTTCCCTTTCATAGCTAATATTTCTCTGCTCTCCTTGTCTCTTCCCTTTTTCACCTTTTATTTACTTCTCAGCTCCCTAAAATATGGTTTCCATGTCTACCACGTTCCTAAAACCACATCGATCAGTCACCAGATGCCTCTAACTTGTCAAATATAATGACCTCTTCCTACATGGCTTCAGTGTTGAACACTTCTTTCCACCTTGAAACCATTTCTTTGGCTTTTTCATCTGACTCTTCTTTGAAGGAGATGCTGCATCTGCTTTCATGTTTACCTTATTGTAAGTCATTGAATAATATGGATGGGAGGCAACTCCATGTGTGTGAGTGAAAGAGTGTGGAAGAGTGGGGAGGCAGACAAACGGGACAGTGTAATTAAGCATTACAGAAGGTAAGCTTCTGGGGGAGCCATTGTTCATGCAAAGACTACCAAGCTTTCCCTTGAATCTCAGTTGTGTTTTCTTTCTTTGAAGTAACTTAGAACCACCTGTAATGATAGTAGATTGAAGGCTACAGGACTAGCTCTTGATCAAAATGCAAAGCCTTTATCTAGTTATTTGTTTAGTTCTTGCTTGTGGTTCATGAAACTTTTTATCTCTGTACAGTTTAAAAATGAAGTTGAAGATAACATTTAGAGAGATATGTAGTGACAATAACTTAAAATAAATATAGTCAGCTGATAATCCTATAGTATTTAATAGAAAGCAAAACATTTATTTATGTATCAACCATTTTCAGACTATTTAATTTATATTCATACTAAAAAATATAGAATTTGGTTCTGTTTTAATCTTCCTAAGTCTTACTCTGGAATAACTATAGTAGCTTAAAATAAAGTTTGATGATATTTGTTTCATTACCCCTGTGTTTAAAAGCAAAGTCTAACAAGTTTTTCTAATTTTAAGCCACAGTAAACTCCATCTGACTTTTTATCTTGGTTTTGATGTGATAGTTAAATTATGTAAAATCTACTACAATTCAAAACAGGTAAAAATCAAGAGGTGAAAGGCAAAAACATTAAATATTTGCTTATTTTTCACCTTGTTTCAAGCACAGAAATATATATTATTCAGAAGTCATACTTATTTGTCTACATTTTGTATTGCTGTTATGAAACCCAGGACCTTTCTTTAACAAATATATTGTGGCCTTTTCATGAGACCAACTGTCTGACATTGATACATGGTGGAGCACTGAATTCTGCCATATATCTGACTGAGCATTGGTGTTGGAAAGTCTCCACAAATTTTCATCTCTTTCGTTAATCTGCTTGGATGTGGTTGTGTGAATAAAACTATGTTAAGGGAAATAAAACAATCCAAATATTTGCATAATCACCTTATTAGTTCACTTTTTATTCCTTTGCAGAGAATGGGACAGAGAGCTGGCATCAAAGAAAAACCCCAAACTCATTAACGCCCTTCGCAGATGCTTTTTCTGGAGATTTATGTTTTATGGAATCTTATTATATTTAGGGGTAAGGATCTCCTTTGTAAATTTATTATGGCTAAAACAATTATTAGCTTAAATTCACCCAATTACATATGTGAATATTCATAATATTTTGAAATCATATCTGCAATGCTGAATTGTTTCAAGGAAAAAACAAAATTTAAAAATTTGGCAGTGAGGTGCTCTTGTTTTCATAGTCTCCTACACCTTTATCAATGTGAAGAGAACTGTGCCTGAAAACTCCAGCCTTTGTGGTCTTTAGGTGCTGCCTGGGACATTCCTGTGACTCTGATCATTACTTTTCTACATCACCAGAGCCTCATTTTGAATCCTTGGTTATAATCTGGAAAAGGCAATGGCAAATTTAAAACTTATTTAGTCTTCAAAGAAAAGTTTTGCACAAATTTTCTTTGGGTTGTGAAGTACCATTTGGATGCACTTGTATTCATGTGAATCTTCATGCTTTGCAGAGTTAGCAGTGCTCTAGTGTCTCCTAAAGAGATGCCATACAAGTTGCATTGTTTTAAGAATCTGTAGTTCAAACACACTAAGAAAAATATATCTAAAAATTTACCTTGACAAAGATGACCACATTTATGTCCAGAACGTTTTGTGCTACTCTAAGGAATCTCCTGAAAAGTTCTTCTGGCTTTTGACTATCTATCTATCATCTATCATCTATCTATTTCTATAGAAACCTGCAACAGTTTGGGGGTGAAAAAATTTTGTTCATAAATATAAATAAGATAGCTGAAGAATTGATTATCTTTTGAGATATCTTTGAGGCAATTTTTCTCAATGAAAGTGCTTGAGCTTTGGGAAACAATTTTATACATACCTTCTGGCTCCATTGACTTAATTTTTAAAAATATGTTTTGTTGATTGTTTTAATGAGTATATTCTATACATTTGAATTAATGTATAAAAGTACAATTCACCCTGGTCATTATGTAAGAATATAACATTATCAATAAGTCATCGTTGGACTGAAGTAAATGATACTTCAAACGAGTGTTAAGTTAGGACTATGGTTGCGGTGAAACTAAATATTTTTCGTAGTCATGTTCTCTGTCACATGCTGTGCCTAGTAATTAACATAAACATGACTGAATAGAAGCTGGAAGAGAGGCCTAGTTATCAAGCCCCTTTATTCTCTGCCTGGCTTGTGAAATAATTTATCCACCAGCTTAGAATTTTCATGTGAACAAAAGCACTCACCTAAATGTGAAAGTTTAGGTGATGCACAAATATATTGAAGTTATTTTTTGGCCTGGTGTATACAGACCCCCAAATAAATGTGATATAGTTTAATATTTATTGTACCTAATCTGTTCCAGGGTCAGGTCAGCATTAAGTCTTTTATGCAAATTATTTTAACTTGATTGTCCTCATAAATCCGTGCAGCAGACATTATTATATGGAAAAGGAAATTGAGAATCAGGGAAATTATATAACTTCCCCAAAGCCATACATGTGGTAAATTTGAGTAATAACCAGGTCCATTTAGCCCCAAAGCCTATGACCCTCCCACTACATGATTATACTTGCTACATAACTATATTTATTTATAATGGTTGTATTTAGACTCTCAGCAGAATGGTGACTCTAGTAACTAGTCTTGGGTCTGCTGACTTTCTTTGTACTTTCTCAGGAGACACAGGCTGTCAGAAGCTTTAAGACTGAGGATGCTTCCTGGCTCACCTCAGGGGCAAATCTGCAGAAAGCTCACAGCAGAAAGCAAGACAGGGGAACCAACTAGAATCTTCTTACTTATACTTGGGAAGAAACTGTGAAGTTCACCCAAGAGCCAGTAGTGCTGAGGGTCAAACTTATA
The DNA here is from genome assembly GCA_004026545.1 of Mormoops blainvillei. Classification (NCBI taxonomy): domain Eukaryota; kingdom Metazoa; phylum Chordata; class Mammalia; order Chiroptera; family Mormoopidae; genus Mormoops; species Mormoops blainvillei. The sequence continues at coordinate 97,529 of PVJD01001283.1, forward strand.
AACAAAATTAAGAAGTAGAAGAATGGAGACAATGTAGAGGACTAACTTATTCTTAAACTGGAGTTTAAAAATGTCTAAGGAATCTTACATCCTTTTATAGGTGGTAGTGAGGGGAGAGGCACCCCAGCGCTAACCTGAGCTCTGGGCTATAGATCTGCAACTGGCAGCATGTTTAATTGCCCCCGCTCAAATTCTGCTAATAACCAACAGAGTATTGGTGGGGAAAGGAGCTATGGCATAGCAACCGAAATATATATGCTAAGAAGGTGTAGAGAGGAAAATTAAGATTGGCAATGGCACAAGAGTGGTGAGGCTATAGGTTTCTCACCCTTGTCACAGAGAAAAGGCCTTTACTGAGGCCACGTAGTTTTAAGTAGTGAAAGTGCTGAAAACTGTAAGTCTTACAGAATTTAGGTAACTATTGAGGTGGTTAAAATGAGTGCCACTTTTCAGGGCATCTGATCTCTTAACCCTATTTTTTTGTTGTTGGTTACAGGAAGAAAAGAAGGGGAGAAAATGTAGCCATTTTAATAAGACCCTATCCTTTTAAATAAATTACACCAATGCCTCACTATTTACGTATTTTTTCAGCATTCCTTCTTTCCACTGGGTGTAACCTCTTGGTAATTTTTATGTTCCATGAAAAGAACAGGGATTCTTGAAATTGCCATAACATGACTCTTGGTAATAGGTAGACTTATTTTCAAAATATTCTGTACATTCTTAGTCTGTCTAAATCAGGATAATTGTGGTATAATGATTGATTGGTTTCAGGAGCGACAGAAACAGTACTATAAAATTTGCTGTTGACCATGAAAGGTTAAGAAAAAAGGAAATGTCATCATGAAGAAGCTTGTCCCTGTGCTATATTCATGTAATTTTAAATCATATTAACTATGGCCTCTCATCATTAACTGTGTGCTTATTTTTCTCCATTTGACTCAGCAGTCAGATTTAACATCGTCTTTAACATCTAAGATTCCCAGCATAGAGGAGAAACTGGCTGTTGAAAAGCTGAGTGTGAGAGTCGCTTAAGGATAGGTAGAGGGAAGCCCATTCTTAGTGTGTAAGTGTGTGAGCAGGAAGTGTGTAAGCAGGTTACTGAGAGAATATGGTTATCACAATACATTTATTATGATAAGGAATTTACAAGTGTTCACTCAAAAATATTCTTGACTCCTAGGCAGCTCTGGGCATATTTCTGTCATCATATTTCAATACCTGCCAGAGCAACTTGGGTCAAATTACTTTATTCATTAAACCCTACAAAGTTTAAGGGCAAAAATGAGAAGAAGTCCTAGTTCTCATGTTGCTAGAATTTTCAAGGCCCATAGGCTATATTGCAAAGGAAAATGTCCCTTATGTTTTGACAAACACATCAAACACATCAGGGTAGGTGTTTGAATTTAAGCAAATTTCTAAGGAAGGGAGTGTGTTCGGTGGAATTTTGTACACAGATAGTCTCTCGTTTAGGCACTTGGATTTATGTCCCTTTCACCTAAGAGTATCTACCTCTAGCAAATCTTCTAGATGCCTGTCATATAAGATTTATTTTTCAGATTCCTCTCCCATCCCCACAAACCCCCGTATCTTGCTGCTTCTCTAGCCCGAGCAATGACTTACATGTTACACTCATCCTACATCGTGAAATACTGCCAACTGTACATAACCCCATTTCTAACACACAGGTTGCACTTTCTAGTGGTACCCACAGGATTCTACACGTATCCCCAGTTGCTGTGACAAGAAGATTTGAAATTTATGGTATTCAGCTCTCTTTGAAACATAAGGAATTTTTACTTTAATCTGTAGAGCAACTAGTAGCTCCACTCCAGATAGTGTGATTTAATTGTTCTGGAATGGGCCCTGGGACAATAAATAGTAATCTCTGAAAAAGTACCCAGGTGATTGTGATTCAGGTAGATACACACCAACATTATCACTGAACGCATTTAACTTTTGCTAGAATCTAAGGTGAGGGGCTTGAGGGGAGGTGGTACTTATAGGGAGGACTTTTCAGTTTGATTTTTTTCTTAATGATACTACTTAATAACATTTAGTAATATCTTAATACTGAAAGATTTCAAAGATAAAAATTAATATTAGCTATTTTAATGTAAAGGGCAAACATTTATATGCACACCAGATCCCCTCCCCCTATCTAGCTAATTTGGAGAATCTAATTCAGAAGGCTTCAGGTGGACCCTGAAATTCTGCATTTCTAAAGTTCCCAGGTGAAGATGCGGTTTGCTGCTTGCACCTCACTTTTAGTAGCAAGACCTGACAGTGTCATGGAAGAAAAGAAAGCCTTGTTAGAAGAAACGGTTGTGAAAAGAGAAGTAGGCAGATATGACCAAGGAGCCCCTGAATTAAAATGACAGCAGTCACACTGAGACTAAAAGTTGGCTAAGGGGTTGTGGAAAGTCTCAGTGTTAACTATGAACTTCTGTGTCTTCCTCTAGCACTTCCTTGCAACTAATACAGAATAATATTTCATGTGAACTATAATTTAAAAAAAGATGCAAAAAATGGGAACAGAGAAAATGATTAGGAATAAAAATTCAGTAAGATTCAATAGGAAAAAAAAAAGGATGTGTCCATACCAAAAGAAGAAGAAAAAAAAAAGAGAAGAATATGACCCTTTAGCAGAGAAGCAGATAGATGACAGGGTACGTGGAGAGGGCAAATATATATCTAAAGGGCCTCTGTTTCTTTTCTGAGACTGTATCAGGGAGACATGTTCTATCTCTCCCTGCAGAAATATTATTATACAGGTTGATTAGGTTTTAACAGTACTGTCTGAACAGAAAGGTGCTCCAAGAGCATTTAACATTATATGTACTCTTGAAAGCTAATTTAGAAATCCAATACCATGTGCAGTAGAAAATTGTATCTAAGGAAAATGCACCTCCTATTCTTCCATGTGACATTTAGAAAATGATCGATTTGTAGATTAGAAATTGTCTGTGATCATGTGCTTACAACTTAAATTTGATATCAGGTGGCTCAGCTCTCTCATTCCTTGTAGGAATGTGGTGCACCTTCAGTTCTTGTAGCTAACCAGTATCCAGCCATGACACAGGAACACAATGGGTTGAAATTAAGTAAAATATATATGATGCACTTGAGGACATGTTGTTTTCAAAGGTGACCATTTTTTCCCTCAACTCTTTCTGAGGTATGATGATGCTTTGATGCCAGAGTCTGTTTTATTATCTTTGGACAAATCAAAGAACTTTTTTGACCTCAGTTACCTTAACTGTACAATTCAAGGGATGACAGTAAAGTATTTAGTCTCTATAATCTCTTCTACTTTTTAAATTGTGTGTTTATGATATGGGTCCTAGAGAAAATGGTATTTATCTTAAATTACAGTGATATTAACTTATAACTTCATTTGGTAGGCTGATGTTGAACCAATCACAATGCTTGCACTGACGATCACCTGAGAAAGAGTAGGTTGTATTTTAACACTTTCATTTTGATTTAGGGCTATGAATAAGAAACAGAGTCAAATGTCTGGTTCAAATCCCACTTTTACCACTTACTAGCTGCATGACAAGGGGCAAATTATTTAAATTCTCCTTGTCGCAGTTTCTTTAATTGTAAAGTGGAGATAATAGCATATATTTCATAGAGTTGTGAGAATTAAATGAGTTAAGCTGGTAGAATTGGAGCCTGGTATACATAGCAAGTAGGTCATATATGTTAACTGTTACTAGATCTTTAAGTAGAATCTCTATCTACCTGCACAAATACTAACATTATTAGCATTTACTTTAATTTTTATAGGGCCCAGGAAAATATTTTGCTAATATTTAAAAATGATACCTAGATATTAAGTATTACCTCAGAAATTAAAATTAATATTTTAACACATCTTCCATTATTGTATCTCCTGGGTTAAACCTACTATTGCTGCTGTATAAGCAGGTCCAGGAACATTTTATTATAAACATTAAGAATGTAGCTTAGATTTCTAGTGCAGATACTGCTGGTAATAGTTAATGAATCAAAACACTAAAAGGAAAATGCCAAAGGTAAAATACTAAAAACATGATTCAAAGGTAGACAGGTATTATGATACCGTTTTTGAGAGTGTCTGTTCTTGTTGCGGTATACATATATATTTGTAAAAACTACTGACAGTTGTGGCAATGAATAGGTTTTATTTTCTATGCTGAATATGTATGGTGTCAGATGGGTGCTAGATTTGGTGGGGGTTGGGGGAGCAGTGATCACTTTGTAAGTTATATAAATGCGCAATCACTGGGTTGTATGCCTGAAAGTAATACAATATTGTATGTCAACTATAATTGACAAATAGTTATTAAAAAGTAAATCTAATTTTAAAAGTGAGTGTTGTTTCTCCATTATTTATTGTATAATTTAGCCTTTATCCACTGAATTAAAATGCCATATTTTATTGTATATCAAATTATTAGGTGCATTTGGACCTGTTCTGGAACCTTCCAGATAAATCAGTCTATTCCTATCTCATGCCTCATTATTATATTTGTATAATATGATTTGATATTTAGTAATGTGAACCTTCTCACACATTGTTTTTATTTTTCAGATGCTTTTCATTGGTCTCTCATTTTTTTCCAATCGAAATTTAGAATAATTTTATCCATTGATTTTACAAATATACATGCTGAGTGGATACCCTGTGCTAAACAGGGAGCATCGTGCTGGGGCTGCTTTAAGAACCGAGGTAGACAGGCTCTGCTCTTATGATGTTGAAAGTTCACTTCTAAAAACTCGGAACTCTGATGAAGATTGCATTAATTTTATAAAATAACTTGGGGAAGAGTGTCATCTTTGCAATCATTATTTTTTCTTTTTAGAAAGTTTTTAAGTTCTTTATTTATTTGAGACTTCTAAAATATATCTTAGTAATGTATTATAAAATATATTTTTAGATATATATTATTGGTCTTTACAATGCATTTTTTGTTATATTTTTGCTACAAACAGAATACTTATTTAATTGATTGCTATGCTTGGCACATAGTAATCTATTTCCTTCGTATAACTATAGGCACACATCAGTTGTTTTTCTTTTTGAGCTGTATTAACAAAAAGTTCCAGAAAATAATGTTTAATTGTACTAACCGCCAGCATTGTTATTGTTTGTGTGTATCTGACTCTAAAGTTAATGCTTCTAGAGTTTTATTAATTGTGGTGCTGATCGTTGTTTTGAAGGAGAATTTTTTCCCGTTAATGAATATCTTTATGTTTGAGTTTATTTGACCATTATCAGTAACAAGTATTGAAGTTTTATCATACAGTATTCCTTTACAGTTGTTATTGAGATAACCTAGGTTCTTCTGTAAACTATTGGTATGCTATTAATTTCTCAATATTAAGACATATTAACTTCTCTGTTTCTCAGGTAATGTCCTGGTATATCCAATATTAAGACATATAAAATATATTTAAAACAACTTAAAATGATGACGATTTTACCGACTATACATAATAGAAAATAATGTCAGTTTAGAAGTCCTCAGCCCTGGCTGTTGTGCTCAGTGCATTGAGTACTGGCCTGTGAACCAAAAGGTCTCTGGTTCGATTCCCAGTCAGGGCACATACCTCAGTTGTGGGCCAAAACCCCAGTAGGGGGCGCTTAAGAGGCAGCCATGTGATGTTTCCCTCTCTCCTTCCTTTCCCCTCTCTAAAAATAAATAAATAAAAACCTTTTTTTAAAAAAGAAGTGCTGCAATTAATCATTCTACTTGCATTAGAAACAAGTATGCTTTGGGTTTGGAATTATATTTTTTAGAGGTTTTAATTAATTTATTATTTTTATTTTTAATTTTTTCTGTATATTTTATTGAGTGTGCTATTACAGTTGTCCTATTTCCCCCTCCTCTTTTTCTGCTCCGCCCTGCACCCCTTCCCATCATCCCAACACCTCTAAGTCCATGTCCATGGGCTACACACACCAGTTCTTTGGCTTCTTAATTTCCCACACTACTCTCAGCCTCCCCCTGTCCAATCTTTTTTCTTTTTGTCAATCTCCTGCCACCACTTTCCCCAGCCCCACCCAACCCCATCTCCCACCCTCAATCCTTCCTCCATTTGGCTTTGTTGATGCATGTTCTTGATGACCCTTCCCCTCCCTTCTCCCTATCATCCCCCTCCCTCCCCCACTCTGGTTACTGTCAGTTTGTTTTTTATTTCAATGTTGCTAGTTATATTTTGCTTACTTGTTTATTTCATTGATTACATTCCACTTATAGATGAGATCATATGGTATCTGTCTTTTACCGCCTGGCTTATTTCACTTAGCATAATGCTCTCCAGTTCCATCCATGCTGTTGTGAAGGGTAGTCGCTCTTTCTTTCTTTCCTTCCTTCCTCCCTCCTTCCCTCTTCTTTCTTTCTTTCTTTCTTTCTTTCTTTCTTTCTTTCTTTCTTTCTTTCTTTCTTTCTTTCTTTCTTTCTTTCTTTCTTTCTTCTTTCTTTCTTCTTTCTTTCTCTCTCTCTCTTTCTCGCTCTCTCTTTCTCTTTCTTTCTTTCTTCTGCTGTGTAGTATTCCATTGTGTAAATGTACCACAGTTTTTAGATCCACTCATTTACTGTTGGACACTTAGGTTGCTTCCAAATCCTGGCTATTGTAAAATGTGCTGCTATGAACATTGGGCTGCATAGGTTCTTTGGAATCGGTGTTTCAGGATTCTTAGGGTATAATCCCAGCAGTGGAATTGCTGGGTCAAAGGCAGTTTTATTTTTAGCTTTTTGAGGAAATTCCAAAATGTTTTCCACAGTGGCTGTACCAGTCTGCATTCCCACCAACAGTGTAGTAGGGTTGCCTTTTCTCCATCATTGCCAGCACTTTTTGTTTGTTGATTTGGTTATGATGGCCATTCTGACTGGTGTGAAGTAGTATCTCATTGTGGTTTTAATTTGCATCTCTGATGGCTAGTGATACTAAGCAACCTTTCATATGTCTCTGGGTCCTGTGTTTGTCCTCCTTGGAGAAGTGCCTGTTCAGGTCCTTTGCCCATTTTTTAATTGGGTTGTTTGTCTTCCTTGGATGAAGTCATGTGAGTTACGTGTGAGTTATTTTGGAGATCAAACCCTTGTCCGACGTATCATTGGCAAATATATTTTCCCACACAGTTAGTCCCCTTTTTATTTTGCTGGTGTTTCCTTTAGCTGTGCAGAAGCTTCTTATTTTGATGAAATCCCATTTGTTTATTTTTTCCTTTATGTCCCTTGCTCTAAGGGACATATTGGTGAAAATATTGCTGCATGGAATATCTGAGATTTTCCTGCCTATGTTTTTCTCTAGGACTTTTATGGTGTCATGACTTATAGTTAAGTCTTTTTTCCATCTTGAGTTTATTTTTGTGTGTGGTGTAAGCTGGTGGTCAAATTTCATTTTTTTGCATGTAGCTGTTCAGATCTGCCAATACCATTTGTTGAAGAGTCTATTTTTACTCTATTTTATGCTTCTGCCCCCTTTGTCGAGTATTAATTGAACATGGAGACATGGTTTTATTTCTGGGCTCTCTATTCTGTTCCATTGATTTTTGTATCTGTTCTTATGCCAGTACCAGACTGTTTTGATTACTGTGGCCTTATAATATAGTTTGGCGTCAGGCATTGTGATCCCTCCTGCTTTGTTCTTTCTCAAAACTGCTGCAGCTATCCGAGGTCATTTATGGTTCCATATAAATTTTTGAAATGTTTGTTCCATATCTGTGAAATATGTCATTGGTAGTTTAATACAGATTACATTGAATGTATAAATTGCTTTGGGTCATGTGGACATTTTGATGATGTTAATTCTTCCAATTCATGAACATGGAAGATGCTACCATTTATTTGTGTCTTCCTTAATTTCCTTCTTCAGGGTTGTATAGTTTTCTGAATACAGGTCTTTAACCTCCTTGGTTAAATTTATTCCTTGGTACTTTATTTTTCTTATTGCTATAGTGAATGGATTTTTCCACCTGATTTCTGATTCTGATATTTCATTGTTGGTGTACAAAAGTGCCTTCAATTTCTGAATATTAACTTTATATCCTGCTGTTTTGCCAAAATTGCTTATTAGGTTGAGTAGTTTTTTGGTGGAGTCTATTGGGTTTTCTATGTACACTATCATGTCATCTGCAAACAATGACAGTTTTATACCCTCCTTTCCAATTTGGATGCCTTTTGTTTCTTTTTCTTGCCTGATCGCTGTGGCTAAGACTTCTAATACTATGTTGAATAGAAGTGGTGAAAGTGGGCATCCTTGTCTTTTAGTGGGAACGATTTTAGTTTTTGCCCTTTCAATATAATGTTGGGTGTAAGTTTCTCATATATAGCCTTTATTATATTGAGATATGCCCCCTTATTCCCAATTTGCTGAGTGTTTTTATCATAAATTGGTGCCGTATCTTATCAAATGCTTTTTCCACATCTATTGATATGATCATGTGATTTTTGTTATTCCTTTTGTTTATGCGATGTATTACATTTATTGATTTGTGAATATTGTACCAACCCTGCATCCTTGGAATGAATCCCACTTGATCATTCATGGTGGATGATCTTTTTAATGTATTGCTGGATGTGGTTTGCTAATATTTTGTTGAGGTTTTTAGCGTCTTTGTTCATTAGAGATATTGGCCTGTAGTTTTCTTTCTTTGTTGTGTCTTTATCTGGTTTTTGGATTAGCATGATTCTGGTTTCATAAAAAGAGTTTGAGAGTCTTCCCTCTTGTTAGAGTTTTTGGAATGGTCTGAGAAGGATAGGGGTTAGCTCTTCCTGAAATGTTTTGTAAATTATCCTGTGAAACCCCCTGGTCCAGAGCTTTTGTCTGCCAGGAGTTTTTTGATTACTGATTCAATTTCACCAGCTGTTATCAGTGTGTTCAGACTTTCTGCTTCTTCATTCAGCTTTGGAAGATTTCTAATTTTATTGATTTGCATCATCACCCTTCTTTTCTTGATGAGTCTGCTAAAAGTCTTGTCAATTTTGTTTATCTTTTCAAAGAACCAGCTCCTGGATTTATTGATCCTTTGAATTGTTCTTTATCCTGCTCTGATCTTGATTATTTCCCTCCTTCAGCTCACTCTGGGCTTTGTTTGGTGTTGTTTCTCTAGTTCTTGCAGATGTTGTCTTAGGTTGTTTATTTGAAATGTTTCTATAATTTTCAGGTAGGCCTGTATTGCTATGAACCTCCCCCTCAGGACTGCCTTTGCTGTGTCCCACAGGTTTTGAACTGTTACATGTTCATTTTCATTTGTTTCCAGAAACTTTTTGATTTCTTCTTTGATCTCATTATTGACCCATTGATTGTTTACTATTCAGTCTCCATGAGTTTGAATATTTTTGAGTCTTTTCGTTGAGATTGGTTTCTTATTTTAAGCCCCTATGGTCAGAGGAAATGCTTGATATGATTTCAATTTTCTTAAATTTGTTGAGGCTCTTTTTGTGTCCTATTTTGTGGTCTGTCTTTGTAAGTGTTCCATGTACATTTGAAAAGAATGTGTAGTTTGCTTCTTTGGGATGAAAGGTTCTACATATATCATTTAAGTCCATTTGATCTAATGTGTCGTTCAGTTCCACAATATCTTTGTTGATATTTTGTTTGGATGATCTATCCATGGTTGACAGTGGGGTATTAAATTCCCTTACCATAAGTGTGTTGCTGTCTATATGTTTCTTGAAGTCCTTCAGAATTTTCCTTATATATTTGGGTGCTCTTGTGCTGGGTGCATATAGGTTTATATTGTTTATGTCTTCTTGATGGATTCTTCCTTTGAGTATTATGAAATATACTTCTGTGTCTCTTTTTCTGGCCTTTCTTTTGAAATCTATTTTGTCCAATATCAGTATTGCTAACCCAGCTTTTTTTTCCTCTCCATTTGCTTGGAATAGTTTTTTCCAACCCTTTACTTTCAGTCTGTGTAGGTCTTTTGTTTTCAGGTGGGTCTCTTGTAGGCAGCATATGTGTGGGTCTTTTCTGCTACTGTATGTCTTTTAATTGGAGCGTTTACTCCATTTACATTTAAGGTTATTATTGATAGATACTTCTTCATTTTTGCCCTTTGTACTTGTGTTTCTCTCTCTCTCACTCTTTTTCTTCATCTTTTTAAAGCAGTCCCTTTAGCATATCTTTCAATGCTGGTTTGGTAGAGGTGTATTCTTTAGCCTCCTTTGTCTGAGAAACTCCTTATTTCACCTTCCATTTTAATTGGGAGCCGTGCTGGGTAGAGTAGTTTTGGTTGCAGGCCTTTGCTTTTCATTACTCAGAATATTTCTTGCCATACCCTTCTGGCTTGTAGTGTTTCTCTGGAGAAGTCAGCTGCTAGCCTTATCAGGGCTCCTTGTATGTTACTTCCTATTTCTCCCTTGCTGCCTTTAATATTCTCTCTTTGTCCTTGATATCTGTCATGATGTGTCTTGGAGTGTGTCTCTTTGCTTTCCTCTTGATTGGGACCCTCTGTGCTTCCTGGACTTGTGTGACTTTTTCTCTACTCATATTAGGGAAGTTTTCCATCATTACTTTTTGAAATAGGTTTTCCATCCCTTGTTCCTCTTCTCTTTCTGATATTCCTATTATATGGGTTTTATTACCTTTCCTGTTGTGCTGCATTTCCCTTCACCCATCTTCATTCTTTTTGAGCTTTTTTCACTTTCTTGCTCTTTCTGGTTGTTTTTTTTACCATGTCCTCCAGCTTGCTGATTCAATCCTCTGCTCCATGTAGCCTGCTTTTGATTCTTTCTACTGTGTTCTTCAATTCAGAAATTGTATTCTTCATTTCCTCTTGGTTCTTGTTGATAGTTTCTATGTTCTTTTTCATGCTGATGTAGTTTGCAGTAAGTTCCTCATCGTTTCCCTGTAGTTTTTTGTAATTCTTACTGAGCTCGCTGAGTTCAGTGATCTTTCCTATAGCCATTGTTTTTAACTCAATATCTGATAGTTTACTTGACGCTATTCGATTTAGTAGTATTTCTGAGAATTCCCCCTTTTCTTTCAGTTGGAGGTTATTTCTTTGTCTTCCCATTATTTGTGTGTCTGAGCAAAACCACAACACCAAGGAAACAAACCCACAACTGCAGAAATAGTTCCCCCCTACAATCCCACTATCAACAGCAAATGAGCCAGTATTAATATGATGTAAAGAGATTAAGACTATTGTAAGGAAGGAGAGAAATAAACTACAGTATAAAATCTAGTGACTTAACATGCACCAAATTGATGGACAAAAAATGAGCGTTATATGCTCTGCAGCAAAGAAAATATTGCAAATCATGGAGAGGACCACAGTGGATTTTGTCTCAGTAACCTCTAGCATTTACTGCTGTTTTTTCTTTCTGGCTCTACCTCTAGTGAAGTCAGATGTTGACCCCGTCTGACCTTAGGCAGTCTGTTCTAGACTTACTGGCATCTACTGCCTGTGGCTCTCTCCTTCCATTGTTAATCTAGTCACCCTGAGCTCAGCTGTCAGGATTTAACACCATAGGGCAGGGCAGGATCCCTCCTGCGGTGGGGGCTAATGTTTCCCTCAGGTTGCTGCTGCTCGGAGGGGATTGGTCTGTGTGAGCCCTGTGGCTGCTTCCTTATGGGGGGATGTTTCAGTACCAAGATCCTGGGTGCTACTCTCTCAGTTCTCTCTTCAAAGTCTACACCCCCGACTCTTCCTCAGATGCCACTCTGCCCCATCTTTTCCAGGGACCTACTGTCTGTGGCTGCCACTCTGCACTCATCTGCCAGCCTTAAGCACCACAGGGCCAGGGCAGAGTTCTTCCTGGGGGCGGGGCTATTGTTTCCTCTCAGGCTGCAGCTCAGAGGAGTGGTCTGCCTGAGCAAGATGGCTGCTGCTGCGCGGGGGATAACTCAGCTCCAGGATCCCAGTGGCTACTTTCTCATTTCTCTCCCCAAAGTCTCCGTTCCCAGTGTCTCCTCAGGCGTCTCTAGCCCACTCTGCCCCCGCCTTTGCTGGAGCCCAGGGTAAGTGGGTGCAGATGAAAATTTATGCTTTGGCCCTTTAAACGGCTCTTTCAGGCTCCAGCTGCCCTGGCAGGGGGCAGTCCTGCCGCTTTTCACAGCTGGCTGTTATCTGTGTACTTTTTGGGCTCTGGTGCTATACTCTGGGGTTCCCCGCTTTTGGTTTAGGCCCCGCTCTTTTCAGGGGGATCCCATTGTCCACTTAAATATCCCTCTGGTGCTACCGCCTAAGGGTGCCGAGCCAGCTGTCTTGTGTATCCGCTGCAGCCCTTACCAGTCAGGTTGTGCTCAACTGATTCTTCTGTCTGTCCGAGGTTACAAGGCTTCTCTCTCTCTACTCTTAAGTCATTTGCTCTGGGTGATTTCTCCACAATTTAGTTGTAATTCCAGATTGTTCCTGGGAGGAGGACACTGTGACTTCTGTTCACTCCTCCGCCATCTTGATCCTTCCGGGAATTGTAATTTTTAAGGAAGAGTTATTTGGGATTATTTCATTTACTGTGATTGCAATCCTGAAGCAAGTTTTCTATTTTCACCTGCACTTTCTTTCGTGGTGTGGATATCCTGCAGACTTCCCTATCTCTAGAAGCATCTGGCCCTATCCTAGGTATGCAGGTGGAACAGAAATGGTTAAAGGATTTAGATTCATTCATCGTGAGTTTAAGCTCTGGTCTGGAGGATCCCATGAGAGAACAGATATATCTCCCAGGAGTTATTTTTAAGCTTCTGAATTTTTCTCTGGGAGGCTCATCTAAACTGAGACTCAAGGGTATTCCCACCAGGAATGCAATCACTTGTGCTGTTCTCTAAGCACATGGACTTCTAAACTCACTTTGTTTGGACCTGCATCCCTCTGAGAAGAAAACCCCTGTAGTGGTGGCAGGATGTGGGCTAGGCTAGTTGCCCAAGAAATCCTCAGCATCTGCCATGGCACTCCCCAGACTCAGACCATATAATCAGAGATGTTAGCACTGCAGGGGACCTTCAAGTTCAGATTGCTCTACCACTCAGTTTACCAGTGAGGAAACCATCCAGAGAAGGGAAGCGACTATGGTGACAAAGAGTATAGGTAACATGCTGGGATAAAAATGTGGGTTTCATGACTCTGAATTCAATGTTCATTTCACTGTCATGCTGACTGAAAAATTTGTATTTGTCTTCTGTTATCTAAGTGAACCATAAAGTGAATTCCATCTTTAATTGTGTCTGATAAAATTAACAAAATATTTTATGAAATTTTCAAATAAATTTATAGTCCTCATTACATTCAAGCCTCAGTCTGCCTACATTGTTTTATAAGTTGCCTTATTGGGAAATTTCTCGTGTATTTGAAAATAATCTGAGCAATGGTGTATACACAGCTTTCACATACCAAGAATGTAGGACTGCCCTGACTGGTGCGTGGCTCAAGTTGGTTGAACATCTAACTTCTGACCGCAAAGCAAAACCTACTTTGCGCCCAGTCAGGGCACATGACTGGGTTACGGATGGGTCCCCAGCTGGGTGTGTGCTAGAGGCAACTGATTGATGTTTCTCTCAACTGATTGATGAATCTCCTCCCACCCCCTTTCCCTCAAATAAATAAATAAATAAATAAATAAATAAATAAATAAAGTCTTAAAAAAAATGTTGGGCTATGTTTATTTCAGTCATTACAGGGATGATTTTTAGACTAAGCTAGGTATCAGTTACCATTGTTTACCATCAGAGTAATACTACCGGAGTTTTTGTGGAATAGCTATGGCTGTTTCAAGGGGTGAGTGTGTCCTGTTTTGGTTAAGACAAGATTACAACTAACTCATTCAGTAACAATAATGTGTAGAATAGATGTCTAAATCAGGTTATTGCACATTTCATTAATTTTGTTATAAACTGCAACTGAATAACAATTCAGCAAATGGGTCTAGTGTGATAGAGATGACAGGTTATGGAAAAAATATAATGGCAATACAATGACAGGGAGTTGAAGTGCAAACATATTAAAAACAATGTTAGGAATTTCATATATGGCATGGCTTTTTGTGTGGCCATTTTAAGTTTTCCTTTAAAGATAAAACTTCCTGTGTTGAAATCGTCAGGATATTTTATGAAAGGGGAATGAAATTTCATTTCTCTGTTTGTTGTCTTCTGCAGGAAGTCACTAAAGCAGTCCAGCCTCTCTTACTGGGGCGAATCATCGCTTCCTATGATCCAGATAACAAGGTCGAACGCTCCATCGCGATTTACGTAGGCATAGGATTATGCCTTCTCTTTATCCTGAGGACACTGCTCCTGCACCCAGCCATTTTTGGCCTTCATCACATTGGAATGCAAATGAGGATAGCTATGTTTAGTTTGATTTATAAGAAGGTAATACTTCCTTGCACAGCTTCCATTGTACATCGAGTAGACTCATGTTGTAAATGCTGTGCTGGTACAAATTAGTGATAAATGCTGAAATCATTTTCACCAGTCTGTGAGATAAATTACAGCAGTAATTAGTATTTCTAATTTTCCTTGATAATTTAATTTACTTTAATAATTTTCTAACACCTTCTATAAACTGCATATGATATAGTTCTATTTTTGATTTTCTCACTAGTCATGTCATCACTGTTTGGAATCCACGGGTCCCCATTAAAGTGATTCTTACCATCTGCATAAGTTCTTGACAAAGTATTGTTTTAGGGTATGCCACCATGTATCCTTATGTTCAAGCTATAAGAGTATAGTATATATGTAATTGTTAATGATAATTCAATGAAAGTTTTCACCTTAACTAGTTGTGACACAGGAGTGTATTCACCTATCTACTGCTTTATTTTGAGTTAGATTTTTGTCATCCTGTGAGTTTGTAAATTAAAAAAAAAATTAGAATAGTACACGGGTGGCAACTGTAAGAACCTTTTCTGGTCTTCTATGTGTACTGTTCAGACAAGAACACAAGTTGCGGAAGCACGATTTGGGCAAATTCAGATTAAGATTTAGCTACCTTGCAAACACAATTTAAGGTCATTTCAATAACATGTTTTCACCAACCTGATTCTAAATCAGGTATGACTGATTAAATCTACCAAGTAATTATATTGGGTTGGCCAAAAAATCCATTTAGTTTTCTCTGTAAAATAAAAGACACATTTTTCATTTTCACCAATAGCTTTATTGATTTGAATGTTTTGAGTATGTCGGCTATCTCCCATGTGGTAGAACATTGATATTCTCAATTAATGTCTCGATTAGATTGCTATCAAGTTCAACTGGTCTGCCCAACCATGGAGCATTGTCCAGCGAGAAATCTCTAGCACAAAACTTCGCAAACCATTTTTGACATGTTCGATCTGTCATAGCACCTTCTCCATACAAAGCATGAATCTTTTTTTGTGTTTCAGTAGTGTTTTTACCTTTCTCGAAATAATAAAGTATTATTATTTCACCAATTTTGATTTTTTTAAAATGCATGCCGTATGACAGGTGTAACAATACAATCTAACAAAATCATTTTGAATAAAGTTAAAGACAACAAAGCGCTACTAGAGCCACCTTATGGAAAAAAACATACTTTTTGGCCAGCCAAATAGAAAGCTGTTTTCGTTGAATCATTGGATACTGCTTTACCCTTATTCTCTTTTCTTTTTTCAATGTAAAAACTTTATATACTTGGTTTATAAGGGTCATGGATCTGAAACTCCCTCTAGCAAATAACCCATAACACTTCCATAATATACATGCAAGGTCAGTTGTGTTGTAAAACTTGATAACCATACTTTATTGTTCAAAGAAGCTTTTTATGGAGGCACCAGAGAAAAATGGAGTCCACAGTTTAATTAAATCACCTCAGCTGCAGCCTCATCAGTTCATAATTACTAGGAAAGCATGGGTGATAAATCAACAAAAATTTTATGTTGATCCAGAAATTTTATATAAATGAAGAAGTTAGGTGTGATTCATAAGGTAGAATCCACACAACAGGCATGTTAAAGTAAAATGCAGTTTAGAAATTATTTATAAAAGTTCTTATTGCCATAATATAAGTAATAGCTAATGATGTACATGACAAGCTTCTAAGAGATTTAGATATGCTATCTCATTTGAGCTTCTCTCTAGACTATGGATAAAAGATTTCAAGAAACTAAGACCTAAGAGAGTATAGAACATTGTGTAAAAACTTGTTTAAATTTTCTAAAATAGATAAATCATATTCCTTGAGGTAAATGATTTCCCAATATGAAGGAAAACAAAGCAGTACTGAAATAATGTAGCAAGACAAACCGTGTTATACAGGAAGAGAGGCATGAAATGGTCTAAAGGGAGGAGAGATGAAAGAAAGAGCAGGTTAGTTTGTAAGTTAAGTCCATATATAACATTTAGCACAAATACAGCAATATATGGTGCTTTCAGATCCAGAACACATTCGTGAAAAGTTAGAAACTATTGTCTCTATCCTTCTTTCTAATTGTTGAATATCTGTTCTTACCTAGTTTGCTTTACCTCTCTAGCTACACTTGTTGGCCTTCATTGTCATTATCAACAAAGAATGCAATTGCATCTCAACAGGGCTGTGTTTTGGTTCCTAAAGTAAACCTAACATAAACTGGTACCTTAGCTGACCAGTTTCATCCATGTGGCAGGCAACCACTGATTCTTTCCAAAGATATTCCAAATTTTGTAATAGGGCTCCATTTTGCTTTGTTCCAAATCTGCAACTATGACACATTCAAATTATATTTTAAATAATGAATCTAAGTGCAAACTAAATTAAACTTTGCTTCTGAATGTCAAGAAGATAGAAGCAGCTAAAACGAAGAAATATTCACTGAGTGTTTACTGTGCTTAACATGGAGCCCTGTGGAGAACTTAGTCACCTAAGATTGAGCCTGTTACCCAGTCATGTGGGATCCAGCTCAGTAGATTTTCCCCTCTCATATCACTCTAATAGTGTTTTGGAGTTAATGACCTTGATTCTTTTTTCATCTGTGCTTATCTAAATGCTATTGATTTTTCTATACCCATCTTAAATTCTACTTTTTAAATAAAATCTTTCCAGATTTTGTAACCAGACATGTGAACTTTCTCTTAATCACCCTATTATATTTTACTCCCTTTAACTCATTTATCATATTATATTTAGTTATGTTTTTAAAATCTTAATAATAATCCCTGAAGCCTAAATGAAGTGATTTATATCTACTAAGTGCACAATACATATGTGAGGGATTCAGTTAAAACAAATATTAAATGGGTACTCTCAGATCAAAGCCACCTAATGGCAAATCAATGCTTATTAAACTTTGCTGGCCAAAATATGACTGTAATCTTTCATAATTATAATTAATTTATCTAGTAAACAATTCTATTTTGTATATATGGATGTATATTTCTTTGTAAAATTTAAGGATTTTATATTAGTAATATGATCTTTTGCACAATTATTAATTATTCAATTATTGATAATGTACTTTGATTTTAACAGTAATTTTACTTAATAGAGTTACTGTAGGACTACTTTCAAAGTTTAAGGCCAAGGTTTTAATTTCAAACTGCCTTTGGTTCTATGTTTTATAAAAACAAAACAAGCCCTCTATATTATATAAGAAAAAATATATATACACATATATAACATACACATATGTATATATGTACAATATCATTTCCATTTTGGAGGAGCAAAAATACTTAAAAAATAAAATAACTAGTGGCATGGTAGCATAATATTTGTTGTGAAGGGCAATATTTATAAATCTGAGGAGATGCAAAACCAAATGAACATAAAATAATTTTCATTATCTTTACTTAAAAATACATGTATAGTAAACTGTTTCCTTAGCTGTATTATTATGTTACTTATGGATATCTTTGTCTTCTGTTTGTCAACATCATCTGTCTTCTCATTTTTCCTTTCAGACTTTAAAGCTGTCAAGCCGTGTTCTAGATAAAATCAGTATTGGACAACTCGTTAGTCTCCTTTCCAACAACCTGAACAAATTTGATGAAGTATGAACCTAATGATTTAATCTTTCATGCAATATTATTATAACTTGTACAACCCTGAAGGTTTTCCTGGATTAGATAATGGTAATAAGTGGTTAAGTAGAACACATCTTTACTTTCCTTATTTTTGAAAACCGAGAAAGGTAAGTTGTATTATGAAGTGCCATTTTGGGGTCTCATGAATCCACGCATCTTAAAGGCACTTCAGCTTGCTGGGTATTTGATGAGGTTTTTCAAAATTCAATCCTTTTCACCCCTTGTTTTCTTTTAATACTTTACATTTAGTTGAATGTGATACTTTAAGCAATTTTTCGTCAGTGTTATCTTGTGTCATAAATAAATGCAAGGCCCTTGAGGACAGAAAATGTATTTTATTTATCTTTGCATTTTCAGTATTTAACATGGTATTGAGCCTTCAACATGTGCTAAGTAAATTGCTATTAAATTGAGAGTGACTTTATTCTGAATATGTTGTCAGAGAGAGTTGCACCTTTGTGGAGACTGGGCTCTAGACAGCCTTTTGTTCTCTCATAGCTCTCGCTTTATCGAAATAGAAGTAACTTATTTAAAATAATATTTTTGACATGACAGTTAAGAGATCTAATCTCAATTCCATTGGAAAAAAACACATAAAAATGCAGTAACTTGAAATTTGTTCCTTTGGAAATCCTAGTCTATGTGTAGAAGGTTTAAGCATGTGCTGTGTGTTTTATATAGTGAATACCTAGATTTTAGTGTGCTGAGAATCATGAAGTGTTTGATTGTATAAGCTCACTGCACTCAATTTGTTCATCTATGCTGTTTGATTTGGGAGGGGGTTGGGGATAAAATGTCACTGGTTTTCACTGTGATTTTGTTTTCCAGGGACTTGCGCTGGCACACTTTGTGTGGATCGCTCCTTTACAAGTGACACTTCTGATGGGGCTGCTCTGGGAATTGTTACAAGCCTCTGCCTTCTGTGGACTTGCAGTGCTCGTAGTCCTCGCCCTTTTTCAAGCTGGGTTAGGGAGAATGATGATGAAGTACAGGTAGCACTCTATTTACATAGCTTGAAAGGCTTTTAAATTAGGTTTTCAAAAAGGCCACGTTAATAAAACCAGGGCTGCTCTGCACTGAACCATGATCTACTTCCTAAGTGTCACTAAAAAGGAATATTTATTTATTTATTTATTTATTCCACATGCTTTCACTTATATGTGGAGTCTACTGAACAAATTAAACAAGCAAAAGTAAAACAGACTCATAGATTCAGAGAACAGACTGACAACTGTCAGAGGGGAGGGGGTAGGGGGGCTGGGTGAAAAAGGTGAAGGGATTAAGAAAAAAAAGGCTCATAAACGAGATAATAATATGGTGATTGCTGAGGGAAAGGGGGTGCGGCAGAGAGGAAAGGTTAAAAGGAGGATGAAGGGCAACAGGAGACTTGACTTTAGGTGGTGAACACACAATTGGAATTATTTTATTGGTGCAAATAATAATTCCTATGTCAATGGGATATTTTTTCTTTTTAAATTTGTAGAACTTCTTTATAAATATGTTACCATCCAGTTCATTTTTGTAGATCATAAGATTTAAATACAGTGGACAAAACATTGGCGTGCTTGGGAGAGGTTGCATAGATTTTGGGTAGAGTGTATACGCTTTTCCTACCCTGTTTCACGGACCGTCACACCAGAGCCCCAGTTACTTTTCATTACAGAATGACTCAGTGACATGAGTCATTCTTAGATAGAAGACTCCTAGAGTTTGTCAGCTAGAGCATGATAGAAAGTATACAAATTTTGGAGTTAGCTCTTGTCTTGAATCCCAGGTGCACACCTACTAGTTATATGACCTGAATAAGCCACTTTACCCCATTGAGTCTTTGGTTTTTCATCTATTTTTTAAAAAATTTAATTGATTTGGGGCAGAGAAGAAGGAAAAAAAAGAGAAAGGGAGAAACATTGATTTGTTGTTCCACTTATTTATGCATTCATCGCTGATTCTTCTGTGTGCCCTGACCAGGGATCAAACTCATAACCCTGATATATTGGGATGATGTTCTAACCAACTGAGCTACCTGGCCAGGGCTGGATTTTCACCTTTAAGATAGAAATAACCACCACTCCTAACCTGTTGTAAGGGTCAGGGATTGTGTATGGAATGCATGAAGTATAATGTCTGGCACATAAGAGGCATTTACTAAGTGGTAGCTATTATTGTTATTACCACCTGTTTGATAATAAAATGTTCATCTGTTTAATAAAAGAAATGTTGCTTCTTAAAAGCCTGAGCAGTTCTTAATAATAAGTTAACTTATTTTTAATGTTAAATTGATTGATTGATTGATTGATTTCAGAGATCAGAGAGCTGGGAAAATCAATGAAAGACTTGTGATCACCTCAGAAATGATTGAAAATATCCAGTCTGTTAAGGCATACTGCTGGGAGGAAGCAATGGAAAAAATGATTGAAAACCTAAGGAAGTAAGTCATTTAGGATAATTTTAATATCATTGGTCAGTTAATGGTTAATACTTCAAAAATGAGTCACAGTGGACTTCCAACTCATATCTGAAGTTTCTGACAATCAAACAATTGTATTGAGTTATTGCAATATTTGTGTGTTAGTGGCATAAAGTCATTTTCACAGGCTGTAGTTTTAGTTTGTCAAGTGTGTTATTTTTCACTAGAAAAGAATTTTTATAGCTTATGAAAGAATCTCCTGTGTATGTTTATAGCTGCCTAACACACTTATTTGACTAAAATAATGGCCATGATGCTGAAGGCTAATTGAAACCTTAAATGGAATTGCCAGAAAGATAAGTACACAATTCTGACCCAAATAAATGATTGTCTGCTATTATATATTTATCAATCTATGTGTTATAACTCATGAAAAATGAAAAGAAACCTTCATTTGGTTAAAATATGTTTGTTCTTCCTACTTAGGAATAATAACACAGGGTAGTATCTATAAATTGTATTTCTATAAACCTTCCACTTGATATTTCAATTCAAGTAATGAAAACTACCTTGTGAGGTAGAATCAGTACTTGGCACCTACCTCTGGTCTTGTTTCACCCAGATAACCTTTCTTTACTGATTAATAAAGAATATATCCAGCAAAAAAGTATAGTGCAGACTGAGATGAGATTACTGAGGTAATTTTGGGAAAAATATAGACTAGGATAAGCATTAGCCCATTTCTCTTTATTTAAGTTCCATATTCTACAAAGTGCATTCAAAAAGGTTCTAGGAGACTGAGTTAGGATAGATATACTTACTATTAGAGGGCAAATATTTCAGGATGGGTAACACAGGACAGTTTCACAGGGAAAAATATACTAAAAAGAAGAACACCCTTTTGGATAACGTGACTATGGGTTAACAGGAATACAGGCTGCTGATTCCAGTAGACAGTAATGGTAACCGAGCTGCAGGTGTGTGATTGGAACAACAAAGGAAATGCTGAAATGTTAAGTCCTTTGCCATGTAAATAGAAAGAGTAAAAGGGTATTTATTTCCCAAACATTATTGCTCACCTGTTTTTATTATGCCTTTCAAGGCAAATACAGGAAAGGAATTTTCTTTCCAGAAACACCCTTAAAGATCTTAGGGAATTGGTTTATTAATGTTGTTTTTTTCATTAGCAAGTGTTTTCCATCACACTTGTCCCCTTGGTCACTCATATGTCTATAGGCATAGATATAGCATGAGTGACAAGGAGTTTTCTCAGGCCTCAAGGTAAAGCCCTGGTCAGACCATTCGGCTTGCTGACTTTTCTTGACTTTTTTTTTCTATTCCTCACAAAGGTGAAATTCATCCTTCCTATTCTGTATTTCTGTTCAACCAATTCTAATAGCAAATGTTTGGTTGTAACTTGTATAATCCAGTTCCTTAACCTGGCATGAAATTGTTACCTGAAACGGCTGTAAAGTGCTGACGTAAATATGGGAAAGCAAGAATTGCTTCTATTCAAAAGAGCAAATATAAAGTTCTGGAAGAGATTGGAGGGATGCACTTCAAAGGGCTTGGGCCACTGTTAAACTGGGCAAAAGGCTATGCAAAGCTCCCTGATAATCTACTCCTTTATTGTTCTTTGGTAATAAAGTCATTTTAAAAAATTTTATAAGAAACTGATAAAATATTTTTATGACTCATAAAGTGCTAGTGACTTTATTATGGAAAGTACTGCTTTCTTGGTGATTCTTATACATGTTCTTGGATCCATTAATGTTTTCCTATGGTACCACTTCCTCCATTTTCCTCAACTGTTTCTAATGCATTTCAACAACAATTTTGACGGATTTATTAACTTTTTTGTAAATAGTATTTTCTAACATTTTATTAGTACCAGCGTAGCCAATATTAATTATTTTTCTGATGAAGATTAAAGACAACACAGTAAGGTTCAAATGCCAGGTCCTCTGCTGTAATGTCATTGATCTTGGCAACAGCTTCACAAGGACAATGTTACAATTCCCTTCTGTGGATGAGGATTCTGTACATCAGTGGGAAGAGCAACCTGCTTAAGATGGCATAGCTATAACTGGCATAGCCAGGAGTCAAACCCCAGTGAGATTCCAAAATCATAATCTGTCTTCAATGCCAAATAACTGATACAAGTAAGCATTAGATTGTAAATCACAATCTAGGCTGGGCACATTGAACTCCATTTTCTTCATCAGAGTGCTCAATGATACATTTTTTTAAACTTAAAAAGAAAAAGATTTCCTCTGAATTCTACCAATTCAGAATGAAAACCTATCTGAGTTATACAAGTGTGTGGAAGTAGCACCCAAAAGCCAGGCCCACCTATTGCTCCCTCACACCAGGACCCTCTACTTACCTGTGTCACCACTGCTCTTCCCTTTAAAAGAGCTGGATGGGAGGCTCACCAGTGATTCATGTTTTTGTGGTCCAGGAAGAATGAGACAGAGGTGGAGGGCAACATTGTCCTCTACCCTCACCGGTTTCTGTACTCCCTATTTTCTGCCTTTTGGAGCATGGAAACCTCTTCCATGTGCTAAAAAGAAAATAGTTCTCATTTTCAATTTGGACTAGAGGATTGGAAGTATAATATAATTGCACATAATTATATTAAAGTGAGAGAGACAAGGAGGATGCAGTATCTCACTCATAGTTTTTCAAAAACCACATGCAACAGAATCTTTTGAACAGGTACTTTTCTTTTTTTTTGAACTTATTGAAAACTCAATCAGTATTTCTGAGAGCTGGACCTGAGACTCTGCATTTTAAAAAGTTTCTCGGGTGATTTTTACATATGCTAACATTTGAGAACCACTCTTCTGTAGCTCATATATTATTTTTGGTACTTTCCAAAGCCAAGCTAGAATTTCTAAAGTGCTAAAGAGCTATTAGGAAATCACAGAATTGTCTTTTTAAAAAAATAAATCTTGCAATATTATCCTCATTTCCATATTAATTGCTTAAAACATCCACCAACAAACAAAATATTATCAAAGTCTCACTAATCAATATGAAGTGATAAGGATATAAAAATAATGTAATAATAATTGAGCTTATTAATTATAGCTTAAAATAATATTTACAGGTATTGTGGGTAAGACCCTGGTACATTCATTTCTATTCCTTTTTTCAGGTAAGGTAACTGAGGCCCAGAGAGGTTAAATAACTTGCCCAAGGTCACAAAGCCTTGAGAACCTGTGTTCAGATTTTACATTCCAAGATGCCTCATATTTGAACAGTAAATAAGCATTCTAAATCTTATTATTTTGTTTTATAGAACAGAACTAAAACTGACCCAGAAGGCAGCCTATGTGAGATACTTGAATAGCTCGGCGTTCTTCTTCTCAGGGTTCTTTGTGGTGATATTTTCTGTGCTTCCCTATGCATTGAACAAAGGAATCATTCTTCGAAAAATATTCACTACCATCTCATTCTGCATTGTCCTGCGCATGGCAGTCACTCGGCAATTCCCCTGGGCTGTACAAACGTGGTATGATGCTATTGGAGCAATAAACAAAATACAGGTAATGCACCATAAGTCAGCATTGTATACAATGATTTTAGAACAGTTTAGAACTTTACTAGTGGGCAAATTGTTTATAGAGGTAAATTTTTGGTCTTTGGCCTGTTTGATGCTCAGGAGTTCCTCTCTTGACATCTGTATGTAGTTGGCCGGGCCCTAGTAATGAAAGCCTTGTGAAGTAAAATGAAAACCTGTGAGATTCTCTTAAGTCAAAGAAATTGCAGAAAATATTGTTTCTGTATTCTGGAGAATTTTATTCAACTAATCAATCAATAGATCAGTTCTAATGTACTTGAAAAATGTGAACAAAGGTGGTGGCAGTTTCATCAGGAAGACAAAAACTTTCCAGCTAACACTAGAAATAGTCATTGTAAACTTTTCCAAGTATTTCTCTGGATAGTATGATGGACAAGAATGGCATTTTATATCACATCAAGTCCCTTAAAATCCCAGCAATGCAGTTGCTAGCTCTGAAGAGAAGTTCTGAAGTCCTCAAGTGATAAGATTCAATTTATACGAAGCTAATTGAATCACTACCATGAATTTGTATATGCTTATAATTTTTTTTTGAATCCTTACCAAAGGGAATGCTTATTGATTTTAGAGAGAGGGGAAGGAAGGGAGAGAGAGGGAGGAGGGAAACATCTATGTGAGAAACATTGATCTGTTGCCTCTGGTACATGCTCTGACCGGGGGCCCAAACTTGCACCTAGGCATGTGCCCTGACCAGGAACTGAACCCACAATGTTTGGTTTATGGGACAATGCTCCAAGTGAGCCATACCAGCCAGGGGAGTGCTTATAATTTTTTTAATTAATATGTAGATCAGAGTGTTTTATTATACTTTTAAGATACTAGTTTTTTAATCCTCATTCAAGGATACGTTTTATTGATTTTAAGGAGAGAGGAAGGGAGAGAGAAAAACATTGATGTGAGAGAAAAACATTGCCAGTTTGTCTCCCATATGCTCCTCAACTTGGCATTGAACCACAGCCCAGGCATGTGTCCTGACCAGGGGCTGAACTCGCAACCTTTCGCTGTATGGAACAACATTCCAACCAACTAAACCACCTGGCCAGGGGTTAAAGTAATATTTAAAAATTTAACTCAGAAAATAAATCACTATGACATAAATAAAAATGAGGATGAAGGTGAGCCACTTTTAAGTGGTTCTTCCATTGTATAATCTTGGCCAGAGTTTGCAAATGGTGGCCTGTGGACCTAATTTTGGCTCCTAGACCTGTTTTATTTCACTGTTACCTTAAAAAAATTAAATTAGTTGCCAGCATTTAAGAATTGGGAAGTGTCACGTATGCAGTAAATTATATGTTCAGCCTCTTTTGAAGGATTGTGATATAGAGTAAATGGGGTCCTCTTCCGTGACAAGCTGCAGCAGCTCCTCCATTAGAGAGGGCCTGCCCTCTCTGCACAACCTCTACTCGGCAGCCTTCTTTTATTTTATCATTTTACAAATATGAGGGGGAACCCCCCGAAACCAGGAAATTTATTTATAAAATATTGTGTATTTATTCTTACAAGTTTAAACTTCAGTCACTTCAAAGTACCCTCCATTTGATGCAAAACACCGATAGAGACTTCTTTCCACTATTCAAAACACTTTTGAACTCATTGATTTTGATGCCTCTTAGTGCTTCTGCCGTTTCTTCTTTTACCTCTTCTACATTGGCAAAACATTTCCCTCTGAGGACTTTGTTCAGCTGGGAAACAAGAAAAGTCACTTGGGGCAAGATCAGGCAAGGGGTGGGGCACGGGGGTCATGCCATTTTTTTGGTCAAAAACTGCTGAACGCGCAGCATGGTATGCGCAGGTGCACTCATAAATCACCTGTCATGAAATGGGCAAATGCGTTGAAAGAGTGTTCAAAAAAAATTCACTGAAGCTGAATGCAGCCTCACAACAGTGCCAGCTGGTACACTGAAGCAGATGAGTTCCTAAAACATTCACCTAGTAGGGGAAGCCTATACTATGAGGGGCCTGCCCTCAAGAAGATAATTCCAGGTTTTTTTGGGTCCCTCCTTGTATGTGAGTTTGAGACTACAGTTTAGACAAATTGCTGAGTGTGTGTGTGTGTGTGTGTGTGACAGAGAGAGAGAGAGAGAGAGAGAGAGAGATGCAGACCAGAAATGAGAAAATGAGAGACAGAGAGAGCCACTGAACAGGAACACAGAGAGAAACATCTTAAAAACAAACTGGAGAAAAAGAGAGAAACCCAAATAGAGGTAACAAAAGAGAAAAAAGTAGAGAAGAAAGGTGAGGCAAGGAGTAGGGTTTTTTCAGTACTGCCTGTGGCGAAGGCTTCATGATACATGGACTTCATTCCTCTGGTGCGCCTGTCTTCACTCAGAACACCGTGAACTGGAGTGAATTTATGACTAAACTTTAGTGAACTACTCTTTCCACATATTTACCCTATTTTCTAATAGGACCCTTTTAGAATCAAGGTGTGATGCCTTAAAATCAGCTATATCAGACCTTCACACCTTCACTTAACCCAGAGAAGCAATGCTAATAATGTCTCTAATAAGGAGGGTGCTATAAAGATAAAGATACTAGTTTTCCCTTTGTCTTAATTGAGGCAAACTGGTGACCAATGCAGAGGTGTTTTATAAGTTCTTCACTAAGGTTAACATGTATAGTACAAGGAAGTATGTTAAAATTTAATGTGTAAAACCAAATTTATGTAATACCACAGGTTTAAAGAGTACATTTCCAATACAATGACTCTTAATGCCTGGCAAGTTTACTTTAGAAATTCTTTTTAAATTATCTTATTAAAAATGATTTCTAACATAATTCATAAAATCTAAATACAAGAGACAGCGCTATTAGAGTGTGAAATAAGTGTAATAATGTATTAGTGCTTGCTATTCTGGTTCTATATTATGTTTTTGCTCTCTTTTTATAAACAGGATTTCTTACAAAAGCAAGAGTTTAAGACATTGGAATATAACTTAACAACTACGGAAGTAGTGATGGAGAATGTAACAGCCTTCTGGGATGAGGTCAGAATTTTTAAATATGTCGTTTGCTCTACATACTTAAACATTTTCTTTGTGAATCTGGTTTTCATACTAATGGACAATGAGCATTATGTTAGAACTGGTAGAGCTGGAAGTGAACCAGTCCACTTATTTTTTAGATTAAGAAGTAGAGCCCCAGGAATATTACATACAGTAGAGAAACCTCTTTATCTTTTTCAAAGTCATACAACTCGTTTCACATAACATATTAGAAAGTAATACCCAACTCATTGGTTTTGGAGCCAGGTAGAAGGGAATTTGAATCCTGGGTCTGCTCTTTACTCTCTATGTAATCTAGATCGAGTTAATTGAACTGGTTCTCCATCTGTAATATGGGTATGTTAATATTTACCTTGAAGATTTAAGTGTAAAGTGTTCAGTGCACATAGTAGTTCCTCAGTAAATACTACCATATCTGATCTCAGTTCCAGTCCAAGTGCTTTACATGTACCAGTCAACATAGAGATGTATGAGAGACCTACTAATGTTTGGCTTACCATGATTTTTACTTATTTTCATTCACTACTAAAAATCCTCATGTTTTTCAAAGTCAGAAAATATATTATCAGTGATTTTCAGCCTCTCAAAAGCAATATCTGATTATTGAGAAATCCTGTTGACTTCCTGTTTCCTTATCACTGATATCTGCTGAGTAAAGGTAAGAGTTATGAAACCAATGTCCTAGTTCTCCATATTACACAATATCTTAAACTGTTTTTATTTATATAAGTAACTCGATCACCATGTCTTCAATTTACTTCATGTTTTAAGATATGGGTAAAGAATAATTCTTTATCCAGATAGCAAAACTGTTTGTGGAAAAATTTGTGGATCAGATTGATTTTGGTTTTAGGAACTTCAAATGCGCTTTTAGGTATGAAGGAAAAATAAATTTGATATTTTTACAACTATTTTCAGACAATTGTTTTCCTACTCTGGTTGCAAAAGTCCTCCTTTTCACATTCCTTCAATCTAATGAAATGGGTAGAGTGCTTGAACCCCTATGTGCCAGGCACTAAAAGAAGCACTTTTTATGTGTTGTCTCATTTAATTCTCATAACATTCCAATGACCTAGGTAATATTAATATTTCCATTTCACTGACAAGGAAAGGGAGGTTTAGAAAAGTTAAAGGGCCTGGCTCAGCTCACACCTGGCAAGACCTGAAACAGGATTTTGGACCCAGATGTCACAATCTACAACCCTCGCACTGAGCCATTGACTCATGTCTGCTGTATCCTTGCCTTCCAGTTTTTTAACTGTCACCCATCAAAATCCAGAGACTCTCTGATAGTATTTGCTAAGCATAACAGTGCTTGGTAAACCTCTGCCATGACCTGTGAGACTTCAACATCCACAGGAGCAACCCTTCCAACACTACACATAGAACTTATATTTTACAGTGACTGCCTCAGACGCTCCTTCTCATGGTCGTGTCCTGAGCTTTGTGAGCACCTAGACTTACTCCACTGTGGCAATTGTGTCACACTCTGAAATCTCTTTTTCAGTGTAGAATTTTATAACCCTTCAGCTCACTCAGTCTCTTAATCTCATCTTTACTGCCACTCAATTCCATCAAGATTTCTCATCTCTTTAATTCTCCCTTTTGGACTCCTCCTGGTTTAACCTCTGCCTATTCCAAGACCAATCATTTCAGTTCTTCTCCCAACAGCACTCTCAATTACCCTTTCCATGAGCTGAATCCTTTTCAGAAAAACATTTACTTCATCAGCTTTCGTGAAGAAGGTGCTATCTGGAAAAATAACATTTGCTAGTCAACTTTATGTTTTATGCAATTAATATCTCAACTTCAGCTGGGCCTGTAAACCTTCTTGGGAAATCTTTTTGTTTATCTCCAGTTAATTTTCTTTACCATTTCCCTAAAAACTACTCTTGATTCTTCTCACTTTCCCGAACCACCCCCACTACCTCTCCTAGGATCTGCTCACCCTATCATATGGCCTTTTCTTCTATAATACATAGAGAAAATAGAAGGCATCATTGTATATGAATGTTTCCAATTTCTCTCATCACCCTTGGAATCATCCCTTTGCTCTTTCTTTTTGTCTGAGAAAGATGTATGCTTCCTTGTTTCATCTTCTCAGAATGGGCCAGTGATTATTCTCTCTCTACAAGCTTCAACAACTCTTTTCAGCTGACACTTTCTCATATTTAAATATTTTCAAGTTAAATATTTTTTCTGACTTTTTTCCACCCAGTCTCATTCTCCAAGACTTAATCACTCTCCTTCCCTTTGCTGTCAAACTTGTTCTCACTTCTCATCTTTCATGGATGTCTCCACGGCAATCTGTATTCTGCCCTCACCAATCTGTGAGAACTGTTCTTTTCTTCTTGAATTTATGACTAAACTTTAGTGAACTACTCTTTCCACATATATTGCCCTCAGACCATGACTTTTAGTCTTCTCTCCCAGCCATTTCAATAGTGATGGGCCACTGAGTTCCCACCTAAGTCTCCTTCTAGCATTTCATGCTCTCTGTGGGTGACCTCACCCAGGCCCAGTTGATGAAAGATGCTAATGACTCTGGAAATTCCACTTGTCAAAATTTATACTAAAAAAATAAAAGCACATGCTTCACATGTATAGCAAAGTACATGTATACAGTTTATCTATACTCTTCGATACTATCCTGCAACTAAAACATATTTAAAAAGAATATTTAATGGTATATGAAAATATTTATCATTCATTATAAGTCAGAAAAGCAGGTCACAAACTTTAGATATAACTTTTATTAATGTGAGAATTATACATATGATTTTATGTATTATATACATTTATACTATATGTAAGAGTAGAGGGATATCAGTTGAAATGTTAAACATGTTTTTCTCTCAACAATAGTGCTATATGTAATTTTTTTCTTTCTGTTTTTCTGTTTTTCAAATTTCTTGAAATTAATGTCTTACTTCTATAATCAGATATCAAACTTATTTTTAACAATAACCTACCATTGGTCCTTTTGTCATACTGGATAAAAGTCCTCCTAAGTATGGCACACACAATCTTAACATCCTGTACTGCCCACCATACCAAGCACAACATTTGTCATCTTGCCGTATATGTTATTCCTGAGACATAGATCGTTCTTTTAAGTGTAAATCATTGTGTGTGCAGATCCATCTTCCCAGAATACATATACTATTTCTTGGTCTTGTGAAATCCCACTTACATCCTTTATAGTCTAGTGTGTATGTCATTTACTTGGTCAAGCTCCAGCCTGAGTTGGTTGTTCTTTCTAATGTGCTCCCATAAGCCTTGGTATGATTTTCAGTTGTGGAACTAAACACACTGTAATATTAACATTTATTCTTGTGTTATTCTCCCATGCGGAATTCTTGAAGTGGTCTTTAATACAAAGATGATGTTCACTAAGTTTAATATATTTGATAATTAAATGAATAAGGGAATAACAAATGGTGTTTTCTCATTTAAAAACACTTAATTGCCTACTTAGAAATTTTTAAAATTCTATTATTTTTAGAGACAGGGAAAAGGAGGGAGAAAGAGAGGGAGAGAAACATCAATGTGTGAGAGAAACATCAATGTGTGAGAGAAACATCAATTGGTAGCCTCTCTCACATACCCCAACTGGGGACTGGACCTGTAATCCAGGCATGTGCCCTGACTGGGAATTGAACTGGCGACCGTTTGATCTGGGGGAAGATGCCCAACCAACTGAGCCACACTGGTCAGGACTAATTGCCTACTGCTTAAACGCTCTGCTTTTATTAGCCATCTGTATCATAAGAACTCAAAGCAGTGGTTATTTATTTATTTATTTATTTATTCGTTTAGAGAGAAGGGAAGGGAGAGAGAAAGAGAGGGAGGAGAACATCAATGTGAGAGAGAAACATGGATTGATTACCTCTCATATGTGCCCCAACTGGGGACCAACCCTTCAACCCAGGCATGTTCCCTGACTGGGAACGAACAAGCAACCTTTCACTGTACAGTGTGACACCCAACCAACTGAACCACACCAGTCAAGGCGGAAGTCTTCAGATTTAAAAGAATTTTGAAAAACTATATTCCTTTGACACATTTTTAAGTTGACATAACTTTTTCAACATTAGTTTAAGTAGTGGCAAAAGATTTAATTCTGGTTTATTGAATGTATGTTAAATGGATTTTTGTCAGAACTTGGGAGCTGCATTCTCAGTGTATTCAATTTATAGAAGATACCTGAATTTATGAAGTCAGTTCTCATTGTCAAGCCAATCAGCTTCCTTTATCTTACTTTTTGCAACAGCATGGAGCAACCTGGAGACTATTATGCTAAGTGAAATAAGCCAGTAAGTGGAAGAAACATACCATATGATCTCACTTATATGTGGAATCTAATGAACAAAATAAACTGACAAAAATAGAAACAGAGACATGGATACATGGAACAAACTGACAGCTGTCAGAGGGGAAGAGGGAGGGAGGACTGGATGAAAGAAGGTGAAGGGTTAGCCAGAGAACATACATGCATGATCCATGGACAAGACCAGCAGTGTGGTGATGGCCAGAGAGAAGGGGAGTTGGGAGCTCGGTGGAGGTGAGCAAAGGGGGTGAAAATAAAGACATCTGTAATAGTGTCAACAATAAAAGTAATGTAAAGAAAAAGAAAAAGTATAACTTTACAATTCAAATGTGGATAGTTAATATAAAAATTTATTAAATTAGTGAAAATTAATCAAATAAATAGTTAATTAAAATGCCTTATCCTTCAGCTCTTTTCTGAAATCTATTCCAAGCTAGGTAAGACATGATTGGTTACCTTCTTGGATAAATGGGAGTTATTCAAATCATCTGACAAGGTTGTCACATTTATATTTAGTAAAAACTACTTAAAGAAATAATTTGAGCTTTTCAAAGGGAGGTACTACCATCATGACAGAGTAGAAGTCAGATTTGGGTTGTAATTCAACTCTGGCCTATTAGTTATGTGACTTAAGTCACTTAACCTCTGAATCATGGTCTACAACTTTGAAAAAAAAGGATTATCAAATCTTACCTCATATATTATTATTATGCTGAGGATTAAATAATAATGTTTATGTATCTAGCCTATAGGAAAAGGTGTATATGTAAATATTTATGTTTATATAGGTAGATAGGCATATTTAATTTAATTTGATGGTCAGCAACAATCTAAGAAGTTAAAACTATGTTTTTATTAAATGTTATAATTTTCAAATGTTTTGGATCATGTGATTTAGAAATCACGGGCTACATAATTACATGCTGCAATGTATGGATCATGATCTATGTGCTTGCAGACTCATCATACGTGTGATAAATAACTACTGAAGATACTTGGAAAACCTACTTTTATTTTCTATGGTTTTTTTTTTTTTCCCCAGGGATTTGGAGAATTATTTGAGAATGCAAAGCAACATAATAAAAATAGAAACATTTCCAATGGTGATAACAGCCTCTTCTTCAGTAACTTCTCACTTCTTGGTACTCCCGTCCTGAAAGATATCAATTTCCAGATAGAAAGAGGACAGTTGTTGGCAATTACTGGATCTACTGGTGCAGGCAAGGTAGTCTCTTTTATTCCTTATGATTAAGATCTTAATTTGGCATGCAGTTCTTCTTTCCTTTTTTTATTTTGTAGTGTAAAAAGGTATTTTGGAAATATTCTTATATTGTTATTGGAAGAATGCTTACATGAAGCCGTTCTTATAATATAAATGATTACACTAATAACATCTTCTAGCCTTTATTGCTTAATATTATATTCAGTGACTCTTCTCCATCTTTAAATTTTGTACAGCACTCAGCACAGTCTTATACATAGTGGGCATTGAATAACTTTATTGAACAAATGAACCATCCATATTCATGAGTCTGTGGCACATACATTTTTTCAGAACTGGTCCAGGAAAATCATAGCTCAGATTTTACCTCTGTAACCACAGAGGCAAAAGGTCCCTATTTTGTTGATATTAGAATTTTGGAGAATGGACTGAGATTTGCTTATGATTTAAGGAGAGAAAAACTATTGAGTGGGATAGTTTTTTAAAGGAAATACATAGGAATGTTAATTTATTCAGTGCTGGTCAGCCTCCCTGCCCCCTCACCCCACCCCAAACACACACACTCCATCTAACTTTTTCTCATAAGTTAGAAAGTGAAAACAGCTAAAGGCTCAAACCTCATTGTCAGGAGGGAAGACTTTATAATGATCTTCAAGTGTATGAGCTACTATTCAGATTATGATAAAACACTTGTTCTCTTTAGGAAATAAATTTAGAATGCATGAAGAAATCAAATTAGAGATGTAAATCAGAGCTACAAATTTATTAAACATCTTTGAGAAAATTATGTTTTTTGTTTTAATCTACATTAAGTATGTCCTTAAATTATTTTAATTAAGAGATATTGGTATAAGAATCTGCACCACTGGGTACCGAAGGCTGGCTTGCCACATCTCCCCCAGGGGGTGGGGATTTTCAGTTCTTCTGTTGTCCACATCGCAACTGAAACAGTTCTGTGGCCTTGCTGACAACCTCTGACACCACATAGTCTCCGTTGTTCATTCTGGCCATGCTCTGGTACTAAGCTTTAGCTTGGTTATAAAAACTGAGCATTAGGTGTGTAGAATAAGCTGTTAGCTTCTGCTTTTGCTTATTTTTTTTAAAGATTTTATTTATTTATTTTTAGACACCGGGAAGAAAGGGAGAAAGAGAGGGAGAGAAACATCAGTGTATGGTTGTCTTTCACGTGCCCCCTCCTGGGGACCTGGCCTGCAACCCAGGCATATACCCTGACTGGGAATTGAACCAGTGACCCTTTGGTTCTCAGGCCAGTGGTCAATCCACTGAACCACAGCAGCCAGGGCTGCTTTTGCTTATTTTTTAAATAAATACAGTGTCTTCAAAGTTTTATTAATATTTTTGTATTTTATATATATTTATATATTTAATTATGTTTTCATTTTACTTCATATCTCTCAAAATACCAAAATATTGATAACTATGTATAAATATATGAATTACATATTTATTTATGTATGTATATATGTAAGTATGTATGTGTATATATTTATGCATTTTTAACCTAAAATGGTATAATTTAATGATATTGATATGTTAAATTATAAGGGCTCAATAATTTAAAAGAGTGAATTACTGGAACATAAATAAATAGATGAACCAATGGAATAGAATTAAAGCTACAAAAATAGATTCAAATGCATAAAGGAATTATATTTGATAAAAGCATCTAAAATCAGTGAGGAAAAATGGGTTATTCAATAAATGGTGTTGGACAACTGGACAGCCACCTGAAGGGCAAACAAAAAACTGTATCCAAACCTCATATCTTAAGCCTAATGAATTTGAAATAGGTCAAAGAATAAGTACAAAAATAAGATGATAGAATGCTTAAAGAAAACACTGGACAATGCCTGAAGGATGAGAGAAGCAAAAACAAAAACAACCATAGAGAAAGAAAGCCTTTCTATAACTGAAAGTCCAGAAGCCATAAAATAAAAGGTAAATTAGACACCATAAAAAAAAAATAAACAAAACCACATGTATGTGGAAAACAAAAGGAAAAAACGTCACACTGAAGTCAATATGTGCAATTTATATTGCACAAAAGAATAATCCCTCTCTAAATAAAATGACCCTAAATTAAAAAAAAACATACAACCCATTAGAAAAATATGTAAGTATGTGAACAGATATTGTACCAAAAATTAAAATAGAAGAGGCCTTTAACATATGAAAAGATATTGTACTTTATTCATCATAATAAGAGATAAGGAAATACATTTTGACAGTGGCTTTGAGAATGCATTGTAGAAAAACAAGGATGAAAGCAAGGGGATGAGTTGAAAGGCTATTATGCTAATCCAGGCAAGGGACAGTGTGGGCTTAATCCTGGCAGTAATCGAAGTAATAGTCAGATTCAGGACATGCTTCCAAGAAAGATACAACAGCTTAGATAGATTGAACATGACATCTCAGAAAAATGGAAGACTCAAGGGTGAGTCCAAGGTTTTTGGACTGAGTAGAAGGATGTAGAATCCATTTATTGAGAATGTTATGGGAGAAACAGGTTTTGGTTACAGATTGATTTTGGAATGTTAACTTTAAAATACCTATTTGACATCCAAACAGAGATATTATTTGGATAAATCTGGTTTCAAGGAAGTGGGGGCTGGCAGTGTAAAGATATGGGGCTAGGTGAGATTCCAATGGAAAGAGTGTTGATTAAGAAAAGAAAGTGGCCAAAGAATGAGCCCAAGGGCATTCCAACTTGTAGAGGTTAGGGACTTTTTTTTTTTTTAGTGGTTATATTTATAATAATGATTTTATGTTGCATCTGTGGTCTTCTACTTTTTAGTTCACTACAAGTGTACCTACAACAGGAAGTGCTTAATAAATTTTGAATTGAGTGAATGAATATAGAATCTTTCAGAATCAGAATAGATACCTCTATTTAGGATGACATTTGGAAGCAAGAGCATTCTGATAGTGATTTGATCAAATAATTTAACTTAATAACAATGGGTTTATTTCTAGACCTCACTTCTAATGATGCTTATGGGAGAACTGGAGCCTTCAGAGGGTAAAATTAAGCACAGTGGAAGAATTTCATTCTGCTCTCAGTTTTCATGGATCATGCCTGGCACCATTAAAGAAAACATTATCTTTGGTGTTTGCTATGATGAGTATAGATATAGGAGTGTCATCAAAGCATGCCAACTAGAAGAGGTAAGTAATTATGTGAAGATTTTCTAATTATATGTATGAAACCTTCGAGCTACCTAAATTATATATGTAGCTCCCTATTTACTCAGTCTATATATATTAATCATATTTTCACAAAAACATAAAGAAGGTATACTTTATTTTTAAAATGATGAACTTACTTTGTTAGAACAAAAACTCTTTATGAAATGGTGAGAAAATACCCTCAATGGACATTTATATGGGATGCATTTTTAAAAAGATATTTCAAAATTATATGAGAGGATTTTAATAATTTTAAGAACACCATAATCTAATGGAATGAGCATTTCCCAGCCAGTAGAGAATCAGAGATAAACTTGTGATTTTATCTTATTGTTTGACCTTCAACATAAAACTATATAATCTCTAGTGACTATAATTCTCTGAAATGGTAGCTAAATTAAGATGATGCTGTAGACTTATTTCACAACAATATTGGGGAATGGGTTAATTATTTGGAAATACATGAAGTATTTCAAGTGAAGTCAGTATGTGGATCTTGTGCTATATAATACATAAACTATATGATAGAAGCTTCAATAATTATTGATATAAATAATTACAGGGAATATATGATTATGAGGTTTTCAGAAGTATTTCATGAATGGTGATCTTCATTCAAAATCACTTGTTTGATAGATGGTATTTGCACTAGTGGATTCCTTTCAGTCACCTTTAATGAAAAATATTGCAGTGGGAATAAAATAAAACAGAATACAGTGCATGGAAAATAAAACATAGTTAATTGTGTAACAGATAGAAACTACAATTTTTACAAAAGAGGACTATATGCTTATATAAATGGTTCTCTCTCTATACGTGGACTCATTAGACAGTTTTTAAAAAGCTCTATTCTTTTATTTTCCATATACCCTGAAAATATAATGAAAATAAAAGCTATCCTGAAAGAGTATTGGATTTACTTTGAAGAAAATGTTCTTCATTCCTCAAAAGCCCTTCTTCCAGGAATAGTGTTTCACAACGTTGAGGTTGGAACACTCAGTAGATTTGTTATAAAAAACCTGAGTGTTCCTAGAGAACAGATATTTGTCTAGGAGGGGATTGGGATGTAGGTGTGGTAGCACCTTACAAAAAATCATGGGATTTATTTATTTATTAGTGGAAAGATATTGGAAGGTTTCTGGTAGGCTTATATTTTGCTTTGAATATACCTTTTCCCATGGAAATAACAGCACTGTGGTGGTTTGATTCCCTCCAAGTAAATCTATAAAATTATATTTAACCTAAATATGGTATAGTTATATTACTAGTAATAAATTCAGAGCTAACAATTCTTCATTCACATAATGAGCATATACTTGATTCTAAATATTGTGCTAGGTCTTGGAAACACCAAGTTGAATAAGACATGTGCCATTTTCTAAAAGGTTCATAGTATAGTGACCCATGTTTTAATGAATGATTGTATGGTATGTGAATTGTATCTCCATAAGACTGTTAAAATAAGGAAAGAAAGACAATATGAGGAAGAACATGTTATTGATTTTTTCCTGACTCCATGGGTCAGCTTTAAAATTATTTTTAAAGTGTTTGATTCAGTGTTTTTTATTATATTCAAAGGGTTGAAGAGCCATCACCATACTTTCAGCCACTTTAAAAGAAAATGCATTAGCAATCAATTTTTATTTCTTCATACCTCCGTCACCAGCTTTAAGCAACTTTCAGTCTCTAAAATTTTTCTATTCTGGATATTCCATGTAAATAGAATCATACAATGTATGGCCTTTTATGCATAATTAAACTTTTAAAATAGAAGAAGACAATATGTTTATTTTGAAAATATTTATTGAGACTTGCTGTATTTATGAAAATATAAATAGGTCCATATACTTCAGAGGTTCATGGACCTGTAGGAAATGCATCAATAAAAAATGTCAACTAATAGAAAGAGAAGGAGACATTTCTATAGGAGGAAAAAGAGAGAGCATGGGAATCAGTTGCTGAATGTAAGAAATAACTTCCAGAGAAAGCAGAAGGCTGATTCACTCTAGAATTCCAGTGGTGACAAGGATGAAAACTGTGGCCTTGTAGGAATTTTTTGATTAAGAACATTATAGAGATGCCAGTAGAGAGAAGGTTAAGTGAATGGGGAAAAGTAGGAGATTGATGAGTAAATGTTCACTGTATTATTGACAAAAGAAAATGAAATATTCAATAAATATAAGGTGCCTAACACCACATCTGGTACAAATTAGCTACTCAGTAACTATTAGCTCATTTCTACTACCTTTATTTACTAGCATTCTTGTTTTATTTTTTAATTTTATTTTTCAGTTGCAGTTTACATTCAATATTATTTTGTATTAGTTTCAGGCATACAACATAGTGATTAGACAATTATATTTTTTACAGTGTTCCCCGAATATTTCCAGTACCCACCAGGCACCATACATAGTTATTGCAATATTATTGACTATATTCCATGTGCTGTACTTTACATCCCTGTGACTATTATGTAACTGCCATTTGTACTTCTTCACCTTTTTCACCCAGTCCCCCAATCCATCTCCCCTGTGGTAATCATCAGTTTGTTCTACTACCTTTTCAGGTAGAGAATGCTGCTAGAGAGAATATGACATAGATAAATGTGACTGAGAGTTAGTTCTTGTTAGTAAGTGACTACTACAGAAACAGCTGGAGGTTGGTGTAATTAAGAAGGAGAGCCATGAAGCCAAAAACTGATGAAAAACCATCGGTATGAATTTTGATATTGACAAAGTAGTTATAGGAGAAAGTTATAAAAGCGGTCATGTATAAATATCGTAGTCAGTCTTCATGACCCAATCAACAAAAGTTAGAGTATTCTGTGGAAGAAAACAGATGGCATTGATCCTGAAGGTTTAGAATGTAGACACATTGGTTCCAGCCTCTAGAAATGGCAGTAGGGTTGGGAGGTGATTTCAGTGTCTATGTCCCTTTCAGACCTCAAACAGTACTATGCAGCTGCCTTATGCCAGACACTGTTCACTGTGGTGGGAACAAGGTGGGTACAGAATGAAAAACTTTATTATCCCTTTCCTCAAAGAATTTCTAGGCTAGTTGGCGGAAAACGTACATAAAGAGACCACTTCAACATACCATAGGAAGTGTTGGGTCAGAGGGTACTCTCGGGGCATATGAAAGCCCAGTTGGGGGCTTTTAGCCTGCCTGGAGAGTTCTGGGAAGCTTTCTGTAAAAATGGATACCTTGAAGGATGAGTAAAGAAGGAAAAGTTATTCTGATCAGAGAAAAATGTATGAGCAGAAAAATGAGACATAAAACCACCTGTTTACTACAGGGGACCACAAGCCTCTTGATAGAACTGGAGTGCAATGGGACAGTTAAAGGCATGGAAAGCAGCTGGGAGGCCATGTCTTGGGAGCCTTGTGTAACAGTCTCGGGAACTGGGTCTTGAAGAGCTTTCATTAGGAGTATGATTCAGTCAGCTTTGCATTTTAGATATATCACTTTGGTTGTACTGTAAAGAGCAGAATTAAGGTGGACATGATTCAAAGATTTGTGGGATAGCAGAAAGAACACAGATTTTGAAATTGGACAGAGCTGGGTTACTAAAGAAAGTTATTTACCCTTGCTGAGTGCTGAATTTTATCTTTTGCAACATGGGGATAATATTACCTGCTTCATAGGGTTTTCTGTATATTTCTGGGATGTGGATAGTATTAGTAGTAGTAGTAATAGTAGTGCTTTTTGCTCTTCTGACTAGGAGGAGGGACACTAATAGCTATTTCAGTAATCCAGATAATGGTTATGATAACCAAGGAGAGACAAAAGTTAAGCAGAGGAATTGCGAGAATATAAGGAAAATCATGCTTATGTACTTAATATTTACATTTATAGGAAAGGCCATCAGGAAAAAATGGACCTTCTTCAGGGAAGAGTGATTTTCTCAAGAAATTAGGGGAGAAGAGAAATGGGTTTAAGATTAAGGATTCCTTGCACAACAGGAATTGGAAAGAGGGACAGGTAGAAATGCCCTGAGTTTAGGAAGGAAGGCCATGGAGCTGAATTACAGAGAACTGAGATACCTCACCAAGGCGGAAAGGTCACAGGTCCCACTAACACAGTGCCAATGGAGAGCCCCAGTAAGTGGGCTTTAACAGAAAATTATTAATAACAGCAATGACTTCTATTTTTTTGATGTGAAATAAAATACTTAACATTTTATTTCTAATACTCCATCTTACTTTTACAACTGATTTAGACCTTTTTAGTCATCTTATGATAGGAAAAAACATTCAGCATTTCCTAAAATTCCTTGTACTTTTGGCAAATGTAGTGAGTACAATGAGTGCATTAGTACATTCATTCTGTTCTCTCCTCTTTCCTGAATGTTTCCTGTACATTGTTATCTATCAAACCATATGGTAAATTTCTTGAGAACAGCAATTCTAAGAAATTTATATTGGTACAGTTCACCTAGCACATCAACATGCAGAAGGGTAAATTCTTATTTGATGGCTATTCCAGAAATATTTTGAAGTAGGCATGTCAGTTGTAAGAATTTTGCAAAAAAAAAAAAGTTCTTTTTGAGGCTCACAGTCTAAGATTTTGAGGAGACATTACATGACAACATATTATTGCTGGGAGTACAAAAGTAATCAAAAGTGCCCAATTATGTTAATAGTTAAAATCAAGTTTCCTCTATTGTCAGTGACTTTAGAGTTGCCAATTTTTGTGTTTTTGTTGCTGTTATTGTTAAACAGGTGTTCACACCTTTGAAAAAGGTGGCGAGAACCTTCCAAAATGAAAGTTTTATTTTTTAAGTGAGGAGGAACTCTCAGCATAGGAACACGAAATACCTACAGCTGTTGCCAGCAGAAGAACCCTTTATGTTCTTTTTCTATGTGGCCCCTGTCACCAAATACAAACATTCATGATTCAATATGTTTTCATTTTGACTGCCAAAGTTGATCCATTTTTTAACGTACTACATCTAGAATTGGAACTGGAGATGAAAATGGAATATTTTCTTCCTCAGTTTTGCATTTTTTTTTTCAGCTCTAATATCTACAAAGCACTTGCGTATGTAGTGATGCTTGGTGTAATAGGAGTAGGCTGGTAGGTGTAAATTTACTTGGAGAGGAAAAAGCACGCACAACATATTTCACATAGTTTTCTGATTTCAGTTTGTTGACAACTATTCACTCAGCGGGATAGCTCAAAGACTTTCTCACAGGGAAGGGCACGGAAAGAGTTGTGTGCTGACAGAATAACTTGTAATGTGGAAACATGAGTGAGAAAGTTCAGATTCTTGACCTTCAGTCCTCCCCTTTCAGGAACATTTCCATGTCTTGCTTATATATCCTAGTTTGGATCTAGATAGTAGTAGAGTGGATTCCTAGGCAAAATGATAATTATTTTTAAAATACCATTTTTTATCCCTGTGACCATTAACTTACCCTCTTTTTTCTTTCTTTCCATGTACCCAAACTATCTTAGAGTCCTCTTGAACATTTTCAATTTTTCTAACTAGTACTGGAGACTTTACCACCTTAAAAAGAGTAATCAATATAACTGGGCCCTCATTAACTTATTTCTTAAGGAGATTATAATCATATTTCTTTATTGAAAGAGTGACAGACTTCACTGTCCTCTTGCCTTGTTTATTCCCAGAAAACCACCTCTTTTTACTTCACCAATTTTCCACATCCTACCACATAGCCCCACAGCTTATAGCAAGAAAATTCTAGGCAGGCCAGTGTTTACATAATGAGTAATTGAACTGTCTTTATTCAGTGAGTCACTCTCTTGTGCAAGTACCTGGGTTTGGAGAAGTAATTGGCTTTTATAATGTGCATGATGGGAGGTGGGGAGAGGGGTGTGAGAAGAGGTCAGGGGCTTAGAATTTGTAATTGGTTTCCAAAAAATTGTTAGGATCCTTTTGTAAACACAAAATGTGTTACATTAAGTATTTGTCTTGACGGTCATTACATATGAATTGTAATAAAACCATTCACTGTGTAAGTAGAAGAAGCAAAATCTTTTTGTGTTGTCTATTTCACCACTGCCTGACAGTTTTTATATTTAAGACACTGGAAGAAAAAATTGGGAGGGAAGTTGGCAAGAAGTTACTAAAAGAAAAAAACTTGGGAGGGATATTGGCAAGAAATATGAAAAGCTTGGGAGGGAAGTAAGCAAAGAAATGAGTTGACAACTGTTCTGGAAAATAAATTCCATCATACAGATACCACAAGACTAATTAAATTAAAATTAGTGACCTCTGGATTTCCAAATCTGGCCAAAACTAACCTGTCTTGAACAGAGGTTTAACCTTTAGATGGTCAATATATTGTACCATTGTAGGAGGATTCAAGAATGTTCAGTTGGGAGATCGGTAAATAAAAAGGTGCCATAGGAATTAACATTTGCATTCAATAGTATTGTGAGTATTCAAGGCATAATGGACTCTAAAACAGATATTTGAAACACATTTAACTGTGTTTCCTAATCCGGAATAAACCACACTAAGTGACTGTACCTTGATCCACTTGTAATTTGCTACTGATAGGTAACTGAGTTTGAAAGCACTGACATTTATTTACTGTAATCTGAAACACATTCATTTATTTTATAAGACTACTGAACTGGAACCAAACAGGAATAGCATGGCATATCCTGAATGGAACTGTTATTTCACTTCATTTGAACCTTGGAACGTAAGAAATGGTGGCTGACACCTATTGAGAGAGCACATGTCAGCACTGCTGTGCCGAGCACTTTGCACACATTGATACATTGGATTCTCACTTTCTAGTTATCCAGTGACAGCTTCATCTAGAGTTGGCAGTAAGAATGAAAATGTGCTAAATTCTAAAAATATGAACTAGGTTTTTGGACTTAAAATTACAACTCTGGACCTAATTCTTAGCTTAACAAATGAGAGTCCTTACATCTCTAAAACCAAAATTACCCTAAAACTCCCTTAGTAAGATTTAGGCAAGTCAACAGAACAGTAGTATAAAAATTTAATTATACCTGGACCCAGCTATTTCATGAACAGATAATGAAATTAAGATATTTAAGCCACACCTTCATACCAAAACAAACAAACTAAAGCACTGTTCTCCAAAGGTAAAGGCATCACATGTATCCTTCTGGAAGAGCTGGGATTCTGCAGCCCGCGCTCTTGAAGTTCCCTGTGTTGTGGTAATGACTAACTAAACAAGATCAAGAGAAGATTCTATACTTACATTTTAATAGAACCTTAGACCTTTAATACAACATTAGAACTTAGCAACGTTCACAAAGATCTTTCCAGGAAGGGAGGCTTGTTTTCCTCCGAACATTCTGAGTGCAAGTGTTCTCTAGATGAAGAAATCCTTGAAATGGCAATCGATATGTTACAAAACCAGGTCTACAATATTTAATTTTTATGTAGAAGGTTTAGTTCCCCTTAAATCAAATTTAATAAAATAAAATATTAATTTCAATAAATACTTGATGAGTTCCTACTGTGGACACAGTACTGTGTTGGGCACTCTGTATCTGTCCGCAAGGGTAACAAGGACCCCATCTGCAATGAACTTTTCACTTCCAGATACTTAGTTAATAAAGATTTGTGAGTGCAAACATTGAACTAGGGTCTGCGCTGAACTCTGGGAATTATCAGTAAACAGGACAAAATCCCTGTCCTCAAGGAGCTTTCATTCTAGTGGAGATGAACAAGGAAAAACCAGTACAGCTTGGTAAATCATATGCTATTGGTCAATAGAGCATCCTTATCTGAGTACAAAGAAGTGGTACTTAATCTGGTCTTCAAAGGTCAGGCAAGGATTTCCTGGAAGAAGTGATATCTAAGGTGGGAGATGATGAATGAACAAGAGTCATTTGAGTGAAGAACAGGGAGAACATTCCAGAAAGAGAACAGGATGTGCAAGGCCTAGAGCGAAAAGAGAACACTGTATTTTGAGGAGTTACAGTTTCACGTGGCTGGGATGGGGAATAAAATGAGCCTGGAGCCAAGAAACAACATTGCACTTTTTGTGGGGAGCTCAGGGTATTGCAGCAAGGCTGGGCTCTGGAAAGGAAGGGGTATATGGTGAAAGCTGAACTGGGAGAGGGCAGTCAGATTGCGGTTTCTATCTCGCCACTTACCAGCAGTGAAAAAACAGCCAAAAGAGACAGAAAGGCTGAAGTGCTCCACTTTGCTTTCATGTTTCATATACCTGGTGAAACCTAGTCCTCATGCAGCACTCTAGCTGCTGAGGAGTCAGGGAAACACGGTGCTAAGTGGGAGCATAGGAAAGTACCCTGGGAGGAAAGCAGATGGGTCCCCAGTAGCTTTCCTTTATTGGAGAAATGCCATGGTCAAAACTATATCTTAGATTTGTCTAGTGTAATATGCAAACTAGAGGGGAATAATGTAGATTTTGTGTAATGTAATGTAATATGGAGTTTAGCAAACCCTTCACATCTTAAAGAATAAGAGGTGAAA
The DNA here is from genome assembly GCA_004026545.1 of Mormoops blainvillei. Classification (NCBI taxonomy): domain Eukaryota; kingdom Metazoa; phylum Chordata; class Mammalia; order Chiroptera; family Mormoopidae; genus Mormoops; species Mormoops blainvillei. The sequence continues at coordinate 141,696 of PVJD01001283.1, forward strand.
GTTTAAGAGGCTTGTTTAAGATCACCTGTGTCACAATCAATGGGATCAGTAATAGAACCCAAATCTTCTGATTCCCTATCTTTTTTGCTACATACTATTTAGAGATGTTGCCTTTTAGAAAATAAATCTATCGTAGACTCTAATGACTACCCATTGAACATTGCTGACTTAAGTTAGAACTTCAGGCTAGTTAATCTCACTGTTATTGCAACAGTGTTATTAAACCATCAAGATGATAAATCTTGATGGTAGAGAATGTAATGATAATAAAGACTTGTGAACTAATGGCTTTTAAAATTCCATGACTGAATTTAGAAAAGTGTTTCTAGGATATTTATTCTCATGTAAATGATATATCAAGCTACCACAATTCTAAATAAGTATATTTTAGGGAAGTCTTCTATTCTTAAAATTTAAAGAAGTCAGGAAATTTCTTCCCAGTTCTTCCCCCAAATTGTCTTTTCCTCCCCTCTCAGTGCAGAATCTCTTCTTCATGCCTCATAACCTCAAATTTAAAACACGGTAATCCAGGAGGGTGGGCGGTCAGCACAGGGGAGGACACCTGCTCAGGTCAAGTTGAGCCACTGGAGTTGAGAAAATAAGGATCACAGCAGGATTATTTCAGAGATAACGAGTGAGTATTGAAGCATCTCCTAAGGAACTGAATTACAAAGCAGAAGACTAGGCACTATGGACCCTGGAGGTATGTTAGGATCTCCAGAGCAGGATAACGCGGAATGTGCCAATGAAGTGCTAAGGACAGAGTACTTTTTCACGGACTGGATTTCTCCCTGCTTTGTAAGTGGGTAAGCCTAGAAGAGATAGTTAAGGAATTAAAAGCTTTCTAAATGTCAGTTCTTAGACCAACTGAATCAAAATCATCTAGTGAGCTTTTAAAAACTAGATTTTTAAGAGTTATTTCAGGGAATTTGAAATCTAGAGTCCAGGGATCTATATTTGAATGAATTTAATAGAGACAACATAAGATAAGGAAGATTTTAAAATTTGTTTCAAAGTTGTTTTTTTAAGATTTTATTTAATTTTAGACAGAGGGGAAGGGGGAGAGAAAGAGAGGAAGAGAAACATTAATGTGTTGTTGCCTCTCATGTGCCCCCCACTGGGGACCTGGCTCACAACCCAGGCGTGTGCCATGACTGGGGAATGAACCAGTGACCCTTTGGTTTGCAGCCTGGTGCTCAATCCACTGAGCTACACCACCCAGGGCTGTTTGAAGTTTCTTTTTCAACTTTACTTCCTTGGGAATGTTTACCCAAAGACACCTTAAATTACTGAATTTTACAGTTCTTCCTTTAAAAATGCTCAAGTTATTAGTTTTGAAATACAAATACAGACCCACACATATACAGAAATAAACACTAAAGAGCATAGGGACATTAACATAAGTACATATATTCTCACAGGTTCACGCATAAAACTATATATGTGTATATATGTGAATATTAAATAATGTTTAATATTAGTGTCAAAAAACTATAATATTCATTATAACAATGCTTTTTGTACTTTTGTTGGGTCCAATAGAATTATATTGGAATTTAAGTTTCCTGCTATAAATTTGGTTAGTACCAAAGCTCAGTGAAGGAACAGCTTTTACTTTCCAAGTAGACAATAAGTTCTCATGTCTTATGCTCTCTAGCAAGAATTAATCTTTACCCAATATTTCTATATATAGTTATTTGTAATCAAGTTGGACTTAGGTCAACAAATTATCTTTCCTAATAAAACAGAACTCCAATTTTTAATTTATGAATTCATTCATGTATCTTTCCTGCTTTAGAAATTAACCTCTGTTGATGTATATCATAGAGAGGTACACAGAACTTTTAAGATAATACATCCACATTTAAACAGCTATGTGCAAAAATGGCTACTTCATTCTTTCTCTCTCCTTCCAGTACTCTCTTGGCTTTCCCACATTCTCTCCTTCCTTTCCTCTCTTCTCCCTACCTTTTTCCTCTGTTCCCCCAACACCAACACTTTTCTCCTCCCTCCTTCTTGTCCATTTCCTTGTTCATAAAGCACAATACAAGTGTTTAGTAATTATTAAACACTAATAACAATGGCACTAACTCTCCAATAATATACTGTTAAAGACATGCTTTATTGAATGGCATTACCTCTAAAGTTCATGTTGCCTCAACCCAGGCTTTTCACCCTCTCCTCTTACCACAAGCAGCTATATTGTCAAGGTTATTCTAAAGAGTGATAAGGCAGCCATAAAACCATGTTTATGGTATTTTCCTATCTACAAAACCACAGGAAGCTCAAATGTACTCAGTAAATATTGCAAAATCACACAGGACCATTAAATGTAACACTCTACCCTTTCTTTAAAGTTTTCTTTCTTTTGCTTTTTTTCCCTTTCTCTCTCAATGTAATAACATCCTATATCATTCCTCTTTTGTATGTTAGTGTCAGAGTTAATGAACTTTATATTAGCAATTTCTCTTTAACAACTCTTAATTTGTCTGACATAGTTGAATAATACTAGGGTGATGGAGTTAGGTGCATTTAAAAGAGTAAAATGATAAACATTTGTGTGAAAAGTGCATACATTACATGGGTATATTATACACTTCTTACTAATAAAAGAAGTTAATCTTTATTGCATACTTATTATGACATTACTTTGACCCTCTCTGGGACTCTTTATCTTTACCTAAGTATTTTCAAGTGCTTTACAATCTCAAATAGACCTAATGTATTGTGTGCACAGAATCCTTTGAAGTTGACATTTGCCTTTCTGACCAGCATGTTGTAAAGGAAACTAACCAAAGAACAAGTCCCTGAGGAGTCATAATTACAGGTTAAAATGCAGATTCCCGGGCTTTGCCCAAATTTTTCTGAGTAAGAATAGATAAAGCATTTCTTTCAACAAGCTCCCCAGGTGATTGTGAAAAAATTGGTCCAGGAACTACAGTTGAGAACCAGTGATTTAGATACATGACTTTATCTGTAAATTGTACTGAGAAATTATCAAAAATTGAAATGGCAGTGTAGAATGACTTCAGAGAAAGGCTTTTCAGGGTCTCTTTCAACAAGAAAATTAACTGATCATGACTTTTATAAGTTTCTATTTGATTTATTTTAAGGTTTTTTTAAAAATTGAGATATAATTGACAAAACGTTATCGTTTCAGGTGCACAACACACTGATTTGACATTTGTATACACTGCAAAATGATCACCACAATAAGACTTAGTTTTAAAAAAAAGTCTGGTTAATTTTTATAAAAGAAATCAATTCACACACCCAATTTCATTTAATGATTTCCTCTAACATTTAAAAAAGATTTTAATTATTTTTAGAGAGGGGGAAGGGAGGAAAAAGAGAGGGAGAGAAACTTCAGTATGAGAGACAAACATCGATCAGCCGCCACTTGCATGACCCCAGCTGGGGTCCTGGACCGCAACCCAGGCATGTGCCCCGATTGACAGTTGGACTGGGGACCTTTTGGTTTGTGGGACCATGCCAAACCCACTGAGCCACACCAGTCAGGGCCAGAAATTTTTATGAATAGCTGCAAGGGAACTCAAAAAGCTGTAGTGGGAAGGAAGAGAAATAGAATTTGTCTCTCTGAATGCAAGCCTTTGTCTAGCAACTCCTGCTTTTAGGTGCTTTTTAAACTAATGAGAGCACCAAGTGGTATAATTTTGTTTTAGATTATAATTTTCATAGGAGGAAAAATCTGCTGTGAAGGCTGAAAACCAACACCCTTAAGATAAATATACTGCCAGATTTGAGTGCTCTTAGTAACCAGCAAAGATAAACATTTACCAGTGTACACAAAACAAAGTGTTTTATGTTAAATCAAATAGAAAAAGCCAAACATTAATGAAGAAATCTACAAATGTACAATAAGCTAGGTGATCAGAGCAAGTGCTCACATTAACAGTAGGATATCGGTATTACTGACACATTGGATCTTAAAATGATTGACTTATCACAACTCTCTTCAATCTATCTCCACCATTTTGTTTCATTTCAATCTCAGTAACTTCCTATTAATTATAATCTCTGAGCTACTTGTTAAATTATCTAAATTTGCACATTTCATTTCAGAAAGGAGGCTAAAAACATTGCTTTAGAGTATTAAATCTTTTCAGATACAGGAATATTTTATTTTCGTGCTTTTTAAAATTAATCTGTCTCACTAGTATCTATTTTAGATAGAAAACATTCATATGACAACATCCCTGTTTTCTTAACTGCATTGTTAGGGGCCTAGACAAATCCTTCTCACTGCCATTCTTTCACAAAACCCCAAGTTTCAGGCAACCGTTATTATGAATGTGATGTGTACTTTTCCAATCCATTTGAAATAACTACATATATATATATACTTATCTATAAACGATATTTAATAGTTTTGTTTGCATGGCTTTAAAATGTACATAAACTGTATCTTTTATACATGCCAATCTTCATCTTGTTTTCTTTGCTCCTATTACCTTTTTGAGGTCTAGCTATACTAGTTATATGTAGAAACTTATTTTACTTTTTAAACTTTTCTATTGTGCTCATGTTACATTTTATTTACTCATTCTACTAGTGATGAACATTTAGATTACTCTAAGATTTTATTCCATACAGCAATAAAAATCTTTGAATATTCCTCCTTGTACATACATAGGGGTTTCTCTAGTGTAGATATCTAGCTGTTGAATTGTGGCATCTGAAGGATATATGTATGCACATTTCCAAATTTACTAGATACCACCAAATTGCACTTTCAAGTGGTTATACCAATTTACTACTGGGCATGTATGACAGTCCTCACTGATTCACAGGTTTGTAAGCTCTTGTTTTGACAGATACTTTAATTTTGCCATTCCAATTTGTAAAAAGCCATTATCATTCTGTTTTTCCTACTTTGCATTTCCCTGATCGCTGGTGAGAATATACATATTTCCATGTTGTTTAGCCATTCTGACTTCATATCCTTTGCCAGTTTTGGGGGTAAGGTATTTTGGAGGCTTTGAGATGTGTAACCACTGTTGTAGGAAACATAATTGAACAAGGACCCCAGTTGTTATGAGTTGAAATCCTTCACTCATTGAATTTCTCGTGAAACTGGCTCCTTCTGCAGGCTGCTTCTCATGAATGACTGAGTGTGGCAGGGACACAGATTTGTGTTTGGAAGACATGGGACTTATTTATTAACTAATTTGCTTCAGAGACTCCCAGCTAGCTTTCCAAAACTTGCTTAGACTTAGACTGCAAAGTGGTTTAGTGTTCTTCCAGCCAGCTGCCCCTCTCACTGGAAAACTAAGGACTTGGACTTGTCCTTCGAGCCTTCGCCTGCCTCCTTCCCTATTTCCTTTTACACAAGCATTTCCTCTAATAAAATAATTTCACATTTAATACCATCTTAGCATAGGAAGAGAGGTCTTTAAAATTACTTGAAAAAGATCTAAACTGATAGGAAATTGGATTTTTTCAGTGTTAGACAAGACTATATTTTAGCAATGCTTTCGTGAAAAAAATTTTAATGGTGTGTAAAATACCACTTTCTTTTATAGGTATAGTATATTTAACTAGAATTTATCACAGCTCCTATCCAAACTTTAAAAAAAATCTTAAAAATATAAAAAGCTAGAGGAACTGGATAATTTACTAGCAAAATACAAACCATCAAAATTGAAGAAGCATAAAAAAGATTGAATAGATACATTACCATTGCGAAGGTGATTCAATGTCTGCTAAAAAAAGGCACCATCACTAGATGACTTTGTAGCTGAATTGTATCTAACCTTTAAATAATGTATTTCCTGTCATTTACACTATACCAAACCATGGAAATGGATGGAAAGCTCTTCAGTTCATTTTCTAAAGTCAAAATTGTCTTTGTACCAAAATCTGAAAATAATATAAAAAGAGAACTATAGTAATCACTTATGATATAGATATTTAAATAAAATATTAATAAATAGAATCCAGAATGGTATAAAAAATAATAAAATATGACCAAATAAGATTTATGATAAGAATGCAAGGGTGCTTCCATATAAAGAAATATGTAAGTAATATATAATTTGTTATATGGACAAGGAGGAAAACCAAATAACAAGTCAGTAAATGCTAAAAGAGTCTTATATAAAATTCAGCAGTTATTTTTAATAAAATTTCAAAGTGCAAATAGAAGGAAACTTTATAAACACAGTAATTTTTTAAGCAAACATCCCAAGGTAAACATTAAATTATAGAAAGTTAATGCCAGTTGTCTTAAAACAGGAACAATATTAAATATTCATGAAAAGATTATTCACCTAAAGTCCCCCCTGCAAGACATTCTAACAAAAACCAAACAAATGGAAAACAAAGTGTCTGCTAGAATTAATAAGGGAATATAAGATGGCTGGGTAGTAGATAAGCATAAAAAATAATTAGCTTTTCTCTCTACTTGAAATGGAAGTAGAAAGCTATTTAATTCACAATAATAGATCACTATAAAATACCTTTTTAAAAAGATTTTGTTTATTTATTTTTTTAGGGAGAGGAGAAGGGATAGAGAGAGAGGGAGGGAAACATCAATGTGTAGTTACCTCTCGTGCACTCCTCAATGGGGATCTGGCCCACAACCCAGGCATGTGCCCTGACTGGGAATCGAACCGGCAACCCTTTGCTTCACAGTCCAGCACTCAGTCCACTGAGCCACACGAGCCATGGCAGGAGAGAACTTTTTTGAATTAAAGAATGAGTACTACCTATATGACTTCTCATTCTTCAAATCTCAGGCCAAACCCTACCTCTTTCAGAAAGTCTTCCAGCATTTTCTATTGTACAAATACTTCTGTTATCTATACAATTAATTTGTGAGTTAATTGTGTACTAGTTTATGACCTATATTAAACTGGTTAATTAAATCTTTTGGATGTTATTTGGTATTCTCCAGGATTATGGCTTATCTTCCAAATTAGATTTAGAATGGCTGGGAGTCAAGGACTATTTCTGATAAATACTAAACTTCTTCTACAATGCCCAGGAAGGTTGTTGCCACGGAAACTTCATTAACTGGGAGAAAGGATGTCACAACTAGTCGAAGGGAGGTGACAGGAGAGGCAAAGTAGTAGGGGAGAGGACATAGGACTGAGGTGTTGTGTGGGTGGGTGAGAGAACTACGGGAAGGAGTTGCCTTGTACCCATGGCCGACCACTAAATATGTTTAGATGCTGCAGTGTGGTGAATGTAAGTAGCATTCTTTTAGTTTCTCTTATTGAGAGGTTTATTCAGTTTTGGAGATTTCCTTTTAAAAGTGAATTTAAATTGGAAGGAATTGCACTTGAGCACATTAATAGCACTTGGGTTTGTATAATGGCCTATGAATGATATGTGCTCATATTTACATACCCATAAATATACACAGGCTTTGCTTTTTTATATTTCCCAATTATTACTTAATAATCATTCATGGTATTTAAAAACTTAAACAGAGATTTATTCAGCAATGCTTTGGGAAATTGAAGTGGATTTGAATAATTGAGATGCAGTTCAAAATTCAGCCGTGGTTGAAAACAGTAGTGTGATATGATTACATTTGAAGGAAAAAGTACCTTTCAAATTCAGATTCAACATACCTACAATTCCTCTCTTACTTTCTATTTTTGATAATAGGACATTTCCAAGTTTGCAGAGAAAGACAATGTAGTTCTTGGAGAAGGTGGACTCACACTGAGCGGAGGGCAGCGAGCGAGAATTTGTTTAGCAAGGTAAGTATCCAATTATTGGTCCAGTGAGCATTTGCTGTGAATATCATGCATGTAAAAATTATAAATATTTCTCTATTTCTTTATATTCTCTTTTGGAATTGAAAAGTGCCTAGGGTCTTATGACTAGCTGGTTAAAAATAACCTTCAAAGACTATAGATCATGATATAAATAGTATTCATATCTGTTAAAATGATGGCTTTTTCAAAATGCATGCCCTTGTTTTGGTGCATGTATATTTGATCACCTTACGGTGTGTTTTACTACAAAGGAAAACTCTGGGATTCTACATAGCACAGGAAAGACATGATGTAAATGTTTGTGAGGTCCATCATATAGTCTCTCACTTACCCCACCCCACAATGAACACCCCTGCTCTAGGCTTCTGTTTAGATAAACACAGATGTTCAAAATTTTCAACATAATTAATAATTCTCATAACAAGAATAGCAAGGCAAATTATATCACTTGGTTTAAAGTCAGTAATCTTTAAAGGCAAGTAAATAGGGCAACACATCAAACACTGTGGTGCGAGGTTCCTTTAGTAGAGACATCCTTGGTCTAAGCATTTTGAGCTGTCAGAGAGAGAAGTACATACAGTTAATTTCTATTAAGAAGAAAATTTTGTGGTTAAACTCTCATGTTCAGATTAAAAAGTTATTGGTGCTATGGGATGTCAAATGTTCCTCTGGTTATGTTTGAACAAAATCTTCTTACTGTGTTACCAGTATTGTTAATAAGAAATCACACAGATTCACTGAGCAACTGCAATTGCTGAATAATATTCTAGGTAGGGGGTGCGCGCTCGCGTGCGTGTGTGTGCGCGTGTGTGATTTTTACTTAGTCCCCACCCACATCACCCTGCAAAGAAAGGATTGTTTTCCCACTTTATGGAAGAAATCATGAGATAATTAAAGCTGTTAGATATTAACTTGCCAAAACCCACATTGGGAAATGGTAGAGTTACAATTTGAACTAAGTCCTCTCAACTCTACATTAAATTGTGCCTTGAATTTGGGATTACAATTTGAAGAAATATATCAATAGATGTGGATAATGATAATGGCCTCTAAATAAATGGAAGTGATTAATTAACCTGTGAGCCAAAGTAAGACTTACGCATTGCATTTCATACTTAGGTAAGATATGCTATTTGGTTTCTAGACATTCAACACACGTTTGAGTTTGTATTTACTAGTTTAAGATTTGGTTTTGTGTGCCCTGGCTGGGGTGGCTTAGTGGGTTAAGCACTGGCCTGTGAACCAAAGAGTTGCCAGTTCGATTGCCAGTTGCGGCCACATGTCTGGGATGCTGGCCAGGTCCCCGATGGGGGGCATATAAGAGGCAACCACACATTGAAGTTTCTCTCCCTCTCTTTCTCCCTCCCTAAAAAATAAGTAAATAAATAAAATCTTAAAAAAAAAAAGATTTGGTTTTATTGTAAGGTTCACGCAGTTGGAGGTACTATTAAAAATTCTTATTTTTATTCTGATTAGAATGTATCATGTGTTGTCCAGTTTTTGATAGTGGAGATATTATTTCTAATCTGTTGAGAAACTGTGGTCATAGATGTTAAGGAAAGAGAGGTATAAAGACATGGAGGGTATATTTTGATAAAGGTCTTTTAGCTAGCTCTTACATCTTATCTTTGAAAATAATCTACACTGTAAGGTGGTTTTTTTGTTTGTTTGTTTGTTTGTTTGTTTTTAGATTTTACTTTGACTTTTTGCCATTTCTGTATCTTCTCTTAGAAACCTGCTGATTGAACACATTATTGTTTTTACTGAAAGTATCAAGAATTATACATAAATGCTGAATTCTATGTGTTTAGGGTACGGGTAGAGTTACTAACCACCACAGCTAAAAAATTTAAGTGTTATGAAGAAATTATCTCATTTTTATTAATATGGGACTTTATCTTCATCTTATTACTGTTCTAAGATCAAATTAATGAAGAATTTACTTGCTCACAAATTTTTATTTTTTGAACTTAAAAAGTCAAATAATATGAGTATACATTTTTATTGTGAATTATTCATTCTTATCTTGTTTGAAATTTTAATCCAAACAAGAAAAATTGATCAGTTTCCTCCTGTAAACATTCCAGTGGCTGTGGTACAGAGACTGAGCAAAAAGCGTATCAGCCACACTGCCACAATATCACTGCTAACAATTTGTTGGTGGTAGCCTACAATGAAAAACATTAAAAGGAAATAATTTCATGTAAGTACAGCAATCTGCTTGCTGTCTCTGACATTTTACAGGATGGAAGTAGTCTATTTTAGTCTATTTTCCCCCACCAAAATGCAGTCTTTGAGAGTAGAAACTGCGTAATTTTTACCATCCAATCCCCAGCATATGGCACTGTGCTTTGCTCTAATTAGATACTATTGTTAGAAGGTGTTCTTTTTTTTCTATTCAAAGTAATGTTTAAATTACATGACCTGGTGTGACTCATTTTGTAACTTTTGCTAGTTTATATCACTTACCTTTAGCAAAACCATGTTAGAAATTCTTGGAGTGTTGTGAAAAAGCCATAAAAATCATATGTAACTTATTTTATTATTATTCATTTAAAATCATCTACACTAAATGACATGGAAAATACTGAGGAAGTCTAATTTAGTTTTCATTTTCTTTTCAGAGCAGTATACAAAGATGCTGATTTGTATCTATTAGACTCTCCTTTTGGATACCTAGATGTCTTAACAGAAAAACAAATATTTGAAAGGTATGTTCTTTGATTAACATAATGCTCATGCTAAAAGACAAAGAAAGAATGAATGACTATGCTATCATAGACTGCATATTATTCCTTGAGAAGTATGTCCGCTATTGTCACTCAGTAAGAAAGAATTTAATATTGCACTTAAATCTGATTTTCCCTTCACAGTCAAATTTCATTATCACTTGCTTATAAACTTCTGACCACCTCTTGCTAAACCAATGTCTTCCATTGCTATCACTTTAATAATCACTATGTAGTTTTTACAACATTATTATCTTGTAACATTATTTTAATTGGTTATTATACTTAAAGTTTTTACTTGCTTTTTTGTGTTAGTATTTTATCCTATCCCCTCCTTAGAGGGTAAATTTCTTAAGGAATTAAATAAGCTGAATATTTTTTAATCCTCACCAAGGATATGTTTATTGATTTTAGAGAGAAAGAAGGGGGGGAGAGAAAGAGAGAGAGAGAGAGAGAGAGAGAGAAACATCAATGTCAGAGAGAAAAATCGATCAGTTTCCTCCTGTACACATCCCTACCAGGGACTGAACCTGAACCCACAACCTAGGTATGTGCCCTGATCAGGAACCAAACCTGCAAACTTTTGATGTATGGAATGACGTTCCAACCAGCTGAGCCACCTGGCCAGGGCAACAAGCTGAGTGTTTTAATGTTTAATGTAAGTGAATATTCAGACTATTCATTTACCAAAAAGCTTCCTTCAGAACCTTGTCCTCATTCACATGGAGCGCATTTCACTGGAGCTCCTAATAGGCCTCAAAGTATGTGAAATTCCAAAGAGTAATAGTTTTATGACTTGATTTCAAATTTTCAAAATGATTTCAATGATTCTTTCGAAGTAGTTTATTATGAGAATTGTCATGGTGCTCTTTTAGAAATAAAGATTTTAAGCAAAAATGATGTAGATGTATGTGTGTATAAAATGGCATTATTCCAGGAAGCACTTTTCCTAGAATTTAGTTAAATTTAATACATAAGATACTATTTTTACAATCCTGTGACTGTAGTAACTTCTTACCAATATAAACTTTGCTGGCTATGCTAGTGTATTAGAGTACACTCTAAAATTATACCTCGTTCTATACAATGTATAATGTTTTAATACCTTAAAGAAATTGGCCTTTCTTAGATGGTTCTATTCGGTTCTAGAGGGAAGCTTTTTTTAGAGGAGGGTCAATTTATCCAATTTTTAGGTTTGTTGTTGAGTTAGCAAATCAGATTAATCTTATTATAAGCTTGAGAACTAAATTGGTGATCAACTTAAAATTTAAAAGGAATTTAATATAAAAGTCAAAGAATAAGAAAGCTCAGACATTTTAGAAGCCACATAGAAATATAATCTCCTAACCCCTACCCTCCAGGAATCTAACAACTCTCCATTTTCTAGATAAATGAACCAAGACCCAGAAGATAATCAATTTGCTCAAACTCAAGAATTTATTTAATATAGATATTTAATTTCATTCGAGGTCTGTTAACAGTCAACTTTACAATATGCCATACTATAATAATTCAATAATACAGTGTTTCATGCTATAATAACTCAAAAGCCACCAAGTTAATTAGTATTGGGTATTTACTTTTAGAATTATTTTAAGTATAGTAACATTGTATTATAGAAGTTTTATATGAGAATATAATAATAAAATGTTAAAGTGATATACATATAGTGTTGTAATAAAATGTTTATAAAATTGATATCTTATTTCTATCTTTTTATATTCTTAAAGCTGTGTCTGTAAATTGATGGCGAACAAAACTAGGATTTTGATCACTTCTAAAATGGAACATTTAAAGAAAGCTGACAAAATATTAATTTTACATGAAGGTAGCAGCTATTTTTATGGAACATTTTCAGAATTACAAAATCTACGGCCCGACTTCAACTCAAAGATCATGGGACATGATTCTTTCGACCAGTTTAGTTCAGAAAGAAGAAATTCAATCCTGACTGAGACTTTACGGCGTTTCTCGTTAGAAGGAGATGCTGCCGTCCCCCGGAATGAAACCAGAAAACAGTCTTTTAAACAGACTGGAGAGTTTGGTGAAAAAAGGAAGAACTCTATTCTCAATCCAATCAATTCTGTAAAAAAATTCTCAATTGTACAAAAGACTCCATTACAGATGAATGGCATCGAAGAAGATTCTGAAGAGCCTCCTGAGAGAAAGCTGTCCTTAGTTCCGGATTCTGAGCAGGGAGAGGCTATCCTGCCTCGAAGCAATGTGATTAACACTGGTCCCACATTCCAGAGACGAAGGAGGCAGTCTGTTCTGAACCTGATGACACACTCTTCAGTGAACCAATGTCAAATCATTCACCCAAAGACAGCAGCATCCACAGGAAAAATGCCACTGGCCCCTCAGGGGGACTTAGCTGAAATAGATATATACTCAAGACGTTTATCTCAAGGTAGTGGCTTGGAAATAAGTGAAGAAATTAATGAAGAAGATTTAAAGGTGTGTGTAAATTTTTAGTGGTTTTATTTTATTTTTTTTGCCACAGAGTACAACTGAGTGGAATACAATATATAGTATGCTACAAAACTTACTCAAATTATGAGTTTAGCATGAGGTTTATCTTAAGACTCTGAAAGTGCAAAGTTCATAACTATAAGCAACTTCAAAATGTAAAAGAATAAACTATTTTCTTTTGCAATGGACATATCTTTTCCCATAAAACGTATTGTATGGCAAAGCAAGGGCTAGTATTGGGTTTACTAGACCAGTGATAATTACTGTTATAAATTGGAAAAATTATGTTATTAAAAATCATTATAAAACTGCTAATTGCCACCTTAAAACCTCTTTAGGAAGAGGTGGCGTGTGAATAAATATGTAAACATATAAAGCAGTTATTTAGAGCCCAGTAAATATTTCTGTATGTAAGTTATATAAGCATCTAGTTTCTTAACAGGACTAACATATTCTGGTTTTTTATTCTGGTTTATATAACAATCTTACCTGAATGTAGTATAAGCTTTTTTATCTTTTAAATTTGCTTTAGCCATTGGATTTCTAGACAGGTGACTTTTAAAGAAGGTATGTGGAACTCAACATATACTAGCACCAACCTTCAGTTAAAAGATTTTTACATTAAGTTTTAAATAATTTTAAAGAATAAAATGCTTTTCTTTTTAAAGTAGGAAGAATACAGGTGTAGAGGATTTGTTTAATTTTTACTAGAAAAATTCTTTATGTGCCTTGGATGAAACAGGCAACATTATAATGAATTGATATGTTTAATAGCATAGATCAATTAAGAGTAGTATGACTTGGCAATCACAAGTCATTTAACATTTCTGGGCTAAGTTTTCCTCCTTTGTAGATACTGAATGATCGGTTAGATCTTCATATCTAACCAGTGAGCTATGTTCCAATGTTATAGGACTCCTTCTTTGAAGTTTTAATGCTTCTTCTGTGAATTTTTTTGACTTCATGAGAAACAAAAGTATCCTTTCCCTTTGGACTACCTAGAGTAATTCTTTTTCAAATTTTTGAAATGCATCTACATATAACAGAAGCTTCTATGGGAATATATTGGGGAGTAGAATTCTGTAATTTAAATCAAAGCTGGAAAGAAAGATAATCCTAAACTCTTTCAGAATTTACAAACGTCAGTTGGTCCCAGGTCCATTCAGAGATTTCTATAGCTAGCAACATTTCAAACTGTGCTTATCCATAGACCCCCTTAAAAAGTAAGTTAAATCAAGTAGAGTTCTGGAAAGCTTCAGTTTGATGGTACTTTTCATTTGATGAAAGATGTGACATTGATAAGCATTAAAATGGTAAAATTGTCCCCAAATAATAGTTACATAATCAGTGATATACTTTCAAAATTTTGAAGAAGGATAGTGTCTCTCATTATTTGGAAAGCCACGTTGCTCCAGTGGGCATTCTGGCTGTGGAGTGACACCGTATGTATCATTCACAGTGGTTTACATTTGTTGAAATTCACTTAGCTTCAAATCGTAGTATTTTCTTATTTTCCCTCATTCAAAATAAAACCACATAGGTGATGTGAAACCGTATAGTCTCTTTGTAATAACCATGTGTGCTTTTTTTCAGGACTGCTTTTTTGATGACATAGAGAGCATACCAGCAGTGACTACATGGAACACATACCTTAGATATATTACTGTCCACAAGAGCTTAATTTTTGTGCTGATTTGGTGCTTAGTTATTTTTCTCATTGAGGTAAGTATTTTCTGCTGTAAAATATTATTTTGATTTGAAGTCGAAATAAGGATAGTTTGGAAGGATATATGTGTATACAAGGGGAGACCCCAAAAAACATAGAATTTATTTATAAAAAATTATGTATTCTTACATGTTTAAACTTCAGTAACCTTCAAAGTACTTTCCATTTGATGCAATATACCTATTGAGACATTTTTTTTCCACTGCTTAAAACAGTTTTTGAACTTGTTGATTTTGATGCCTTATACTACTTCTGCCATTTTTTGTTTCACCTCTTCTACACGGCAAAACGTTTCCCTTTGAGGACTTTTTCATCTGGGTAAACAACAAAAAGAAATTGCTAAGGGTGATATGGGGTGAATAGGAAGGATGGAGCACGCGGGTCATGCTGTTTTTGGTCAAAAACTGCCCAACACTCAGCTGGTGTGGGCAGGTGTGCTAGTAAATCACCCATCAGTGAAACTGGCAAATGCATTGAAAGAGTCTTAAAAAAAAAATTTGCCCTGGCTGATGTGGCTCAGTGGATCGAGTGCCAGCCTGCAAACCAAAGGGTTGCTGGTTCGATTCCAAGTCTAGGCCACATGCCTGGGTTGTGGGCCAGGTCCCCAGGAGGGGGTGTGTGAGCGGCAACCACACATTGATGTTTCTCTCCCTCTCTTTTTCTTTCCCTCCCCCTCTCTAAAAATAAATAAATAAAATCTTAAAAAAAAAATTCACTAAAGCTGAATACAACCTCTCACAGCAACACCAGCTGGTACACTGATACAGATGGGTTCCTAGAACATGCACCTGGGTGGGAGGAACCTATACTACAAGGGGTCTGCCCTCCAGAAGATAATTCTTTTTTTTTTCTTTGGGTCCCCACTCGTATATGTACACATGTATAAATGTATACACATAAAAATAAGATATATATGTACTTTTATATTGTAAAAGATATGTATAGTTTTATATAGTTTTCCTACTGATATTTTATTATTTTATATATACTATATAAAATAGACAAACACATATCTTCTATAAAGAGTTTTTACAAGACAGATTCAAAATCTCAGTGTAGAATGCCTTTATATGGATTGAAATTAAACACTGAAAATCATCCTGTACTAAATTGTAAATTCATTTGACTCTAGATATTAGATTATTAAATATGCAGGTGATAAATCACCACCTTTAAATGACTTTCTTCAAAAATGAAGTAAACATATTAGTGATTTAGTGATCATCGCAAACAATGCTTTTAGAGATTTGAATTACCCAGTTGCTTACAGCATGCTTTTTGTTCGAAGCCACCATCACGGGATCTTCGCCATGCCCCCGCTGTCCTTCACATCAGCAGGTTTAAAAAAAGGGAGGGGCAAACAGCACAGTTGGACACGGGATCAGTTCCATGTCAACATAAGAGGTTCCTGAAGCTCACTGATGGGTGAGGCTTTTCTCTAGATCAGGAGCAGCCACCTAAATGGTGAAAGGGACCTGGCAGATGGGTGAAGTGGCTTTGAAGCAGAGTGGAGAGCATTTACCCTCCAATCGTCTAAGGGGGCAGCTATAACTCAGCATCAGCCAAAGAGTTGTCATGAAGGCACTTGGGATCAGTTTTGCAAAATCTTTTTATTTATCAAGATAAAATGGAATCTCAGATTTTTCTGTAAAATTTTCCCATTTTTAAATGTGGGTAGTCAATTACATAAAAACAAATAAACAGTGCATGGGCACAACAAAACACATTGTGGATTGGATTCAGCCTGTGAATGACTCCTTACTCTAGATATTGATTCCAGAGGACACTGCTGGATGTGTCCTAATATACAACCTAAATCTGACATGAAGGCCCATGCTGCCTTCAGGAAAGAAATGAGCCAGGAGAAGAGCTGTCTTTCCTGAGGAGATATTATATCTATATATCTGAAACCAAACTGATTATTACATGATTGTCCTGTAATTAAGCTGTTTGTAACCTCATTTAAGAAGCCTGTATAAGCCCTGACCAGTGTGGCTCAGTTGGTTAGAGCGTCTCCCTTAACCAAAAGGTTATGTGTTTGAGTCCGGTCAGGGCACATACCTATCTCCATCCCCAGTCTGGGTTCTGGTGCGTGTGACCCCGGTTGAGACATGTAAGATCCCTGAGCTGCGCATGTATGGGAGGCAACTAGTCGATGCTACTCTCTCTCAGCAATGTTTCTCTCCCTTCCTCTCTCTCTAAAAGCCAAAAAAAAAAAAAAAAAAAGAAGTCCCCATGTGAGAATGAAAATAAGTCTACATAAAATATCATCACTCCTTTGAGACCATGTTAATAAAGGTATGTCCTAAAAAGTTGTACATACTATTTCACCTCTAAACCATTGGTTTCCATTTGATCTTTGGGTTCTGATGATATCTCTATTGCCATTCTATTTTAAATTAATAACCAAAGAAGGCTTGATGTGAGTTATAGTATAGCATGGTGCCAACTCTGGAATCAGACTGACCTGGCTGTGAATTCTAACTGTCTGATTAACACTATGAAACTCAAGTCAGTTAGTTAACCTCCCTTGAGCTTTGGTTTCCTCATCTATAAAATGGAGGTTCTAAGAATACCAGCTTCATAGGCCATTTTTGTGGCTTAAAAGACATGATAATGATAAAGCACTTAATGTAGGGGTTGGCACGTATAGAGCAATGCTTGTTCTCGTTAATAGCCTTAAGGTCATATTACCATTTTAAAACTCAAAATAGTTTAAGGTGAACAAGTCCATAACACAGACACAATCAAAGTTTCAATAATTCCTTTTACACTTTAACAAAAATATGATGTGATGCCATCACATCAGTAATGAAAACAGTGAAATGTATTTTAAATTTACCTAATTAGCGTATGCCATTCGTTCTAAGTGGCCAATATTAATGTGAACAAAACCCAGTCCTGTGCTACATTTAATCTGAAACTAGCCCTTAATAATTGTTAATGTTTCAGACCTTTGTGGTGAAAGATCACGTTACTTGATTGTTTTCAATTTATAGTGTTATGTAAGGAAAATGACCCTATCTGAATGTGGTGGTGATTTATGTTAATTTACAGGATCTTTTCCCCATGCAACTTCATAAAGTTAAATTTACATATCTTTCCAAATGGTATAAAATTAATTAGTGTTTGAGCATTGAGTTTCTGCATATGTATACAATATTATTAGCTCACTTAATCAAGAAGGCAGTGGCCCTTTGTCCTTGGGCTAGAAGCTAAATTACAACAGAGGATGAAAATGTTGTATAATTATCCATTATGGTTGAGCTCTCAAAAATTACTGCAAATCTTTTGTTCTGATGGACAAAGCAATTGATAATGTCATTTTCTAGGCAAGAATTAATATATTAAATGATAAGCCTTTAGGGCCAGTGTCCTGGAAGCACTGCCAATTAACTGGCTTTCAAAATTTTGAATAACAAAAACTTGGTGATAGTAGGAAAATAATAATTGTTTTAATTATGTGCACATTTATGCAGCTAAACAGATTATTCACTGGTGTTCACAATTCTATTGCCTTCTTTGAATCAATTTCCATAATTTTTATTTTTGATTATGCTCATTTTTTTAATCCTTACATGGGGATATATTTATTGATTTGAGAGAAAGAGAGAGAAAGAGAGAGAAAGAGAGAGAGAGAGACAGACAGACACTGATGTGAGAGAAGAAACATCAATCAGTTGCCTCCCAATATGTGCCCTGACCAGGGATCAAACCCTCAACCTTTTGACGTATGGGATGATGCTCCAACTTACTGAGTTACCTGGCCAGGACAAACACGTATTTTTTTTTCCTTTTTCTTTTTTCCTTTTAAGTTATATTTTATTGTTAATGCTATTACAGTTGTCCCAATTTTTTGCCCTTTGCCCCCTTCCACCAAACTCCCCCCAATCCCTCAAGCAATCAGCACACTATCGTTCTTGTCCATGGGTCATGCATATATACTCTTTGGCTACTCTATTCCTTATGATGTACTTTACATTCCCATGACTATTTTGTAACTACCAATTGGGACTTAATCTCTGCAATTTTTTTGCCTATCCTCCCAATACCTCTCCCATGTGGCAAGTGTCAAAATGTGTTCTGTATCTATGATTCTGTTTCTGTTCTGCTTGTTTATTTTTTTTTAAGATTTAGTTGTTGATATGTATTGACATTTTATTGTTCATATATTTGATCTTCTTCTTAAAGAAGTCCTTTTAACATTTCATTTAATACTGGTTTGATGGTGATGAATATCTTTAGCTTCTTCTCTGGGAAGCTCTTTATCTGTCCTTCAGTTCTTCTGGATAGAGTAATCTTCATTGTAGGTCCTTGCTTCATTACTTCAAATATTTCTTGTCAATCCCTTCTAGCCTGCAAAGTTTCTTTTGAGAAATCAGCTGACTGTCTTATGGGAACTCCTTGTAGGTTACTAATTGCTTTTCTCTAGCTGCTTTTAAGATTCTCTCTGTCTTTAATCTTTGGCATTTTAATTATTTTTCTTGGTGTGGACCTCTTTGGGTTAATCTTTGAATCTCTCTGTGCTTCCTGGACTTGTATGACTATTTCCTTCACCAGGTTAAGGAAACTTTCTGTCATTATATTTTCAAATAGGTTCTTAATTTCTTGTCCTTTCTCTTCCCCTTCTGGTAGCCCCATGATGTGAATGTTGGCAAGCTTGAAGTTGTCCCAGAGGCTCCTTACACTGTCCTTGGTTTTTTTTTTGTTTTGTTTTGTTTTTTGTATTTTTGTTTTCTTCTTCTTCTGATTGGGTGTGTTTTGTTTCCTTAAATTCCAAATTGCTAATTTGATTCTACTGCTGATTTGCTATAAATTGTTCTTTATTTGAATTAGTGCATCCTTCTTTCATTTCTGACTACATTTTTTTTTATACTGTTGAGATTCTCACTAAGTTTACTGAGCATTCTTATAACCAATGTTTTGATTAACTCTGCATCTAGTAAATTGCTTGTCTCCATGCTGTTTAGTTTTTTTTTCTGGACTTCTGTTCTTTCATTTGGACCATGTTTCTTTGTCTCCTCATCTTGGCAGCCTCTCTCTTTTGTTTCTACATATTAGGTACAGCTATTATGTCCTAGGCTTGGTAGAGTGGCCTAATGTAGTAGGTGCCCTGTAGGGCCCAGTGGCACAGCTTCCTCTATCACTCAAACTGGGTACTCAAGGTGCACCCATCATGTGAGGTGTGTACACAGTCTTATAGTTGTGCCTTGGTTGCCGTTGACACATCCAAAGTTAGCCACCTCCTGTGTTCTTTATGGGGCCACCCAGCATAAGCTACAAAGTGATCTGTAGATATCTGCTACTTGAGTTGGACCTGGAGTTAACCAGGTGAGGCCAAGCTGTGACCAAGGGCTACTGATGCTAGTGACAGACCTGGGGCCACTTAGTGAGAAGTGTGGGGCTCACTGAGGCTAGATACTGCTTGTTTGAGAGAATTTAGGAAAATCTGCAGCACAGGCCAAGATAAGCCATTCATAAGGAAAATCCACTGGAAACAGCTCGGGTGGGTCTCCAACTTGGCTTGGGAGAGGCCTCAGGAACACCCATGTGGCACAAACCATATGAGCCAAGTTAATGAAGTCTCATATGTGGTGACCACCTGCTGGCTCTGTGGCGGAAAACCTCAGAAAAGGAACAGTGGCCTCTGCCAGCACTTCTATGTGTGAGAAAGCTGCCCCCTAGCCCTCGCCCTAATGCCAGAGAATTCATTTCCTCCCTGTATGTCTCTGGTGCCTTTTAATCTGCTGCCCCATGCTGGAGCTCAGAGGGAAAGAAACTGCATAAGTCTGAGTGTGGACCCTCTAAGAGGAACTGTCTCCAGGGACTCCAGAAGTTTCTGTCTCCCACAGGCTCAATCTCCACTGGTTTTTACAGCCAGAAGTTACAGGTACTTCCCTTCCTGGCACTGCTACCCTGGGCTGGGGAGGCTGGTGTGGAACTAGGACCCCAGTTCCTGAGATATCCCTTCTGATTTTTATCTACCATATGGGTGTGGCACTAGCTCATTTAGTGCCTCTTCCCCTCCTGCCAGTCTTGATGTGGCTTCTTTAATTCTATAGTTGTAGGACTTTCTTTCAGTTTGATTTCTTATGGTTCTGAGTGATGGTTGTTTTGTAGTTCAGCTGTAATTTTGAAATGGTTGTGCAAGGAGGCGAACCTTATTACCTTTGCTACATCTTTTAAAAAAGATTTTATTTATTTATTTTTAGAGAGATGGGAAGGGAGGAAGAAATAAAGGAAGAGAATCATTGATGTGAGAGAAAAACATTGATTGGTTGTTTCTCTCATGCCTGCAGCTGGGCACCCAGCTGCAACCCAGGCACGTGCCCTGATGGAGAATCAAACTGGCAACCTTTTGGTTCTCAGACCAGTCGCTCAATCCACTGAGCCATACCAGCTATTGTTATGTGGCCATTTTTGCCCTCCTTTCTCGCCCAGTGTCCTCTTTTTTCATTATCATCGAAATATCTCATCAATGCTTTGCATCATGGTACAGTTGCTAATTCAGGATGATAATTTAGTTCCTTTAAATCTTGTTCAGTGCCTCATGCTCATCATGATCAGAGATCCTAAGAAAGGTTAAAATACATTTCTTCCTTGATGAAAGTGATATATGCATTTTTAGTCTTCATAGGGGTTGTACTTCCGTTTAGATTTTATGATTATATACAGTAGGTCCATATGCTCCTCTTTTACAATATGAATACATAGCCTCTTTAATGTTTTCAAACTGCTTCACTGAAAAGATTAGTTTGATCTGTTCTCTTTGTTACCACTTATCACTAGTATGTCATTTTGATATGGGTCAGTCTACCATTGTATTTTTGTACCTTTTCTCATAACATAAGAGAATATCTTCTGTAAGTTGTTAGATATTAGCGCCAACAATATAGGTTATAAAATGTCTATTATCTTGGTCTTTCTAGTGTTCCTACTTGGCAGTGCATAATTGACTAGATGGAGAAAAAATGCAAAAATGGATTAAGAGGCAGTTTCCTGGTTCCTTTTATACCTGAGGGTAGTGTTGTTGACTGGAGTATCAAAAAAGTCCTGTTTAGTGCTTTCATTCTGTAATTTTTAAAGAAATATGTCATAGAACTGTTGCATCCTACTCTTTTGTGATTTTCCTTCTGTCTGTTAGTGAGGAATCCCTGGGTGGCCTGGACATGTAATATGCTCTCATAATACCTCTGCTGCTGTTGATGGACAGTAATCTTTTAAAGGCAGCTTTACTTAGCATGTTCTAAGTTTTAGGACATGGTTTGACCTGAAATGCATTAAAATCATGTATTAGGTCATGACAGGGTGTCTCTTTACTACTGTTTCCTGTCATTCATTCAGCTATTAACTCATTCAACATATTCTTTTAGTTCCCTCAATATGTTAGCACAATTCTGCATACTTTGTCTACAGTGAAGAACAAAGCAGAGCATACAAGTGGAATACACGAATGTACTTATGTTTATAATGTAAAAGAACAGTTACAATGCTGTGCCTCTTTGGTAAAACTCCAAGTGTGAGTAGTGTTTTAATAGGTTTTTCTTTAACACAAATCTCATATTGTGATTCGGGGGAAGTCATTCTGAGTTCTGTACATGTACAAAGCTTGGTAGTATAAAATAGTTTTGGTTCCATATCTTTACATAACATGTCATCTGCTTTTTCCAATGTGTTTTCTATATGAACATTGTGTACTTTGTTTCTGTTGACATTTGGAAGTATGTTTCAAAGTATTCTCTTACCTATTGCTTTATTTAGATTTACTGTATGCTGACTGTCTACCAGGTTTTGTGCCAGGCAGTGAGGCTACAGTGTGAAAGAGCACAGATGACTCTCTCTGCTCTTATGAATCACATTCTGAGGGAGGAGATAGATTACAAATACATTTTGATGGAAATAATTACAGAGCATGATAATCACCAAAGGGAAATAAATTGCTTTAATATAAAGGTGGGAACAGGAGGGTGGGCAGGGAAAGACATTCACTTACACCCAAATGATAAGAAGACTCAGACATACAAAGACTGAGGTAAATGCAAAGGTCTTGAGGAGTTTGATGAATTATGGAAACTGAGAGGGGGCTAGTATAATTGGGGGATAGGAGAGAGAAGCTAGTGTCATGCAGTGATATAGGCAATGTAGGCCAGAGCTGGACTCCCAGGGCCACTGGCTATATTAAAGAGCTTGGCAAGCAAAATATAAGCAGCAACATTGAAATAAGAAACAAACTGACAGTAACCAGAGGGGAGAAGGGAGGGGGATGACAGGGGAAAAGGAGTGGAAGTGTTATCAAGGATCATGCATAAAAGACCCATTGACAAAGCCAA
This sequence comes from Mormoops blainvillei, assembly GCA_004026545.1. Lineage (NCBI taxonomy): Eukaryota > Metazoa > Chordata > Mammalia > Chiroptera > Mormoopidae > Mormoops > Mormoops blainvillei. The sequence continues at coordinate 164,701 of PVJD01001283.1, forward strand.
ATGGAGGAAGGTTTGAGGGTGGGAGATGGGCATGGGTGGGGCTGGAGAAAGTGGTGGTTGGAAAATGTTGACAAAACAAAACAAAACAAAACAAAACAGACAGGGGAAGGCTAAGAATAATATAGGAAATTGAGAAGCCAAAGAGCTGATAGGTACAACCCATAGACATGAACTAAGAGGTGGGGGGATGATGGGATGGGGTGCAGGGTGGAGGGGATAAAGGGGAGAAAAAAATAGCACAGTTTTTAAGAGCATAATCAGTAAAATATACCAAGAAACATAAAGAGCTTATATTTTATTTTAAATGCAATAGGAAGCCTTTAAACTCAAAGGCTTCAGGCAGGATATGATGTGATCTTTTGCATGTTTTAAAAAGCTTATTCTGTCTGCTATATGAAAAATGGATTGGATGTGGGCATGAGGAGAGGCAGGGACATTGGTCGTGATGGAAAGGGATTGCCGTTATTAACTAGGCTTAACATGCAGAGCATTGAGAACCTCAGTCATATTTGGAGGCCTTTGCAGATATTCCATGGTGAAATATTTAAGCGTCCCCTGTCTGTCTTCTCTGTAATCAGTTAAAGTTCTTCACAATAAACTGTTGGAGCATTATACCTCGTCTGCTTGTGTTCATATTTTTGAGCCTTTTATAAACCAGGCCTTATCACATTGCCCTTGGCAGTTTTCTTCTCCTTCAGACTGATTTTCTTTAGTTGTGAATATCAGAATCGCATTTGGCCAGGGCTCCTCATAGGCCCTGGGTATGTTCTTGCTCTAGTTCTACATTACATCTTATTTTTGAAATCATACTATTAGGGTTTTACTACATGCATGATTAATTTTCATCTATCCTATCTCCTGAGATGTTTAGTACTTACATTTAGCAAATAAGTTTTTCAAATATAAGCTTAGATTTTTCTTTCCATATGTATATACCATGATATTTTACACTCACATCCATTTTATTTTAACCATGTAGACAAGTTACCTACATAATTTTAATTCTGACCTAGCTTCTGAATATTGGTTTTTATTTTTCATCTTGGTTCCATTTGCAAAGGTCATGAATCATCATCTTGGTCATTCATGGAAATGTCATCATCCTATTCCTGATCCTAACATACATATATAATAAATACTCCACACCCCTACATAATGGTTATTATAATCTATGCATTCACTCTTTAGTACATTAGCCACCAGCCATGTGGCCATATAAGTAAGAGAAATTAATTAAAATGAAATAAAATTTTAAATTAGCTTCCTCATTCACACACACTAACTATATGACAAGTGATCAATGATACTGAACCAGCACATGTATATAACATTTCTATTGCTGTTTAATTTCTGTTGGACAGTGCTGGTCTATCCTGTACTGCTTTTGATGAGATATGGAATGATGTTTAAAATGCTGAAAAAACTGAAAATAAAGACCTCTTTGTTTTAACCATTCAGGACTATCACTCTATCATAAACAGTAGGAACTTTTACAATCTGAAAACATTTTGGAAATGAAGTGGGAGAACTTGCTTCCTCAATTGTTTCTATATGGTCCAAATATTTTGGCTAAAGTCATCATATCAAGTGCTTGGAAAGATTTTTTTGAACTTTTTAAAAAGTGTATTTTATGATTATGCTATTACAGTTGTTCCATTTTTTTTCTCCCTTTTATTCCCTTCCCCCCTGCACCTGCCTTCCCACCAGCATTCCCACCCTCCTTAGTTCATGCGAGTGGGTCATACATTAAAGTTCTTTGGCTTCTCCATTTCCTACACTATTCTTAAGCTTCCCCTGTCTGTTTTGTACCTACTATTTATGCTTCTTATTCCCTGTACCTTTTCCCACATTCTTCACCCTCTCCCCGCTAAGAACCCTCCATGTGATCTCTATTTCTTTGATTCTGTTCCTGTTCTAGTTGTTTGCTTAGTTTGTTTTTGTTTTTGATTTTTTAGGTTTAGTTGTTGATAGTTGTGAGTTTATTGTCATTTTACTGCTGATAGTTTTGGTCTTCTTTTTCTTAGATAAGTCTCTTTAACATTTTATGTAAAAATGGCTTGGCGTTGATGAACTTTAAGTTATCTGGGAATCACTTTATTTGTCCTTCCATTCTAAATGATAGCTTTGCTGGATAGAGTAATCTTGGATATAGACCCTTGCCTTTCATGACTTTGAGTACTTCTTTCTAGCCCCTTCTTGCCTGTAAGGTTTCTTTTGTGAAATCAGCTGATAGTCTTATGGGAAGTCCTTTGTAGGTAACTGTCTCCTGTTCTCTTGCTGCTTTTGAGATTCTCTCCTTATCTTTCATCTTGGTTAATGTAATTATGATGTGCCTTGGTGTGTGCTTCCTTGGGTCCAAATTCTTTGGGACTCTCTGAACTTCCTGGATTTCCTGGAAATCTATTTCCTTTGCCAGATTAGGGAAGTCCTCTATCATTATTTTTTCAAATAAGTTTTCAATGTCTTGCTCTTCCTCTTCTCCTTCTAGCATCCCTATGATTCGGATGTTAGAACATTTAAAGTTGTCCCCAAGGTTCCTAAGCCTCTCCTCATTTTTTTGAATTATTGTTTCTTCATTCTGTTCTGGTTGAATGTTTATTTCTTCCTTCTGCTCCAAATTGTTGATTTGAGTCCTGGTTTCCTTCCCTTCACTGTTGGTTCCCTGTATATTTTTATTTATTTCACTTTGAATAACTGTCACTGTTTTCTCTATTTTACGACCATACTCAACCATTTCTATGAGCATCCAGATTACCAGTGTTTTGAACTCTGCATCTGATACGTTGGCTATCTCCTGGTCACTTAATTTTAGTTTTGGAGTTTTGATAAATTCTTTCATTTGGGCCATACTTCTTTGTCTCGGCACACCTGTTACATTGTAAGGGGCAGAGCCTTAGGTATTCACCAGAGCAGGGCAACCCGCCTCACTGTGTTGTGGTGCTGTATGTGGGGGAGGGGTCAGAGAGGGAACAATACCACTTGCTCGGCTCTTGCCCAGCTTTCAGTCACTTCCCCCAGTATCCACAAGCAAATTGGGCCCTTCTGGTGCTGATTCCCAGGTGGGTGGGTTTGTGTACATTCTAGGACCTCTCCAACGAACACTTCTGGGTCTCTCCAACGAACACTTCTGTAACACTGGGAGTTTCTCCTGCCACCACAATCCCCACAGGTTTTTACACCTAGAGATTTTGAGGTTTTCTTTTTCCGTGCTGGAAATCTGGGTTGTGTGGCCTGTCTTGCTCCCCAGTTGTTCCGGTTTATCTGCATGCAAATGTGGGACCACCTGGTCCACTAGCTACCACCTCACCCTCTTGGTCCTCCAACCACCTTGCCTCATGTCCTCTCTACCCTGGCTGCCTATCTCTGCCCCTCCTACCAGTCTGGGTGAATGTTTGTTCTTTAACTCCTTGGTTTCAGGTTTCCATGCAGTTTGATTTTCTAGCAGTTCTGGTTGTTTTTTGTTTTTAAATTTGTTGTTTTTCTTCTTTCGGTTGTGGGAGGAGGCACAGTGTATCTACCTATGCCTTCACCTTGGCTGGAAGTCGTCATGTCAAATGCTTGGAAAGATTTTTTTCCAGTCAATAAAAACTTTGGGTTGCAGGTTTCGTGTCTCTATCCACAAGAGCCAGGAAAAACTTTATATTACACTGATTAGACAAGTTCCTTGGAAAACTGCTTTGGTTATTATTCCATATTAAGTGTTAAATGTAAAATATTTATTTCTGGGATTGACTGATATCCAGAGAATGTTGATAATACCAGCATTATTAACACTCCTTTAATTGGAATAAAGTGGGACTAATAACCAAAGAGTGACTCAGAGGTATACCTTTATCTAAGACCTTGAGTATATTGATTAGTCTTAGGAAATAGAAAGACATTTGCACAGCAACCAAGACTTTTGACATAAATTATTACTGAGTTTCATGTCATTTTGAATTTACTTAAATTTCAAGGGAACAAGGAGAGATATTCTTTTTATAAGTATGGTTCATGAAGGCTTTGTGTACAATGAAGGAAAGTAGGAAAGCAAGGTCGATGCCATTAGATTTTTCCTCATTATACTCCTATGTGATATGTAAATTTAACTAAAAGAGATATACCTATTTCAAGTACAGGACATCATAGTAATTTCTTAATTAATGTTAAATGTTCTTTATAAATTTTATATAGTACTATTGAATACTTAAGGTAAATTTGAGTATGAAATGACATAGATTTATACCAAGTGTATTTGTTTCTTTTTATTTCTATTTATTTTTATGCTGTGTCCATTTTCAGATTATTTTACACAAAATTTCTTGTTTTGTTATTTGAATTTTTGGTATAGTTATTATTGGGCAAATTGTATCATTTCAGTCATTTATAGTATTACAAGTGTGAGGACATCAACAAAAGATTGTTTCTCCACAGAGTTTAGGAGAACAGAAAGTCAAATTGATATAGAAGAGAGTACAGATCATTTAAATATCAAAGGAAGTAAACAAACCAACAGTTGTTAATTTTTTTTGTTTAGCTATGGCATAAGACGCTTGTCTCACAACCAAAAGTTTCTACATGAGAAAGCCCAAATAGTACCAATAGAGTATGTTTTAATGTGAATGCACTTTATCTTTATTCATAAACTGTGAATTTTTGTACTTTTGAGATTTTTAAATGATTTTCATAAATACTAATCTCATCTCTTCCAATAATTAATTAGCCTCATAGATATTAGTCCCTCATAATCATTGTCTAACAAATGAAATTATCTGGTTATAAATAACCCGATGAACTATCTGACAGTAGGCTGAGATTTAAATAAACTTTATAAACATAAAACATTTAAGTATGATCTTAGTTTTCCCGTGGGGCAATGAATACTTCTGTTTTCAACAGGAATACAACCTTTATTCCTGTTGAATAAAGGAAAGAAATAACAAAGTATTTAATTCAGTGAAATTTGAATCCCATTAACTTAACATGTTCTCACCATAATAATGGTTCTTAGAACAATTGTTGCAGGTGCTGGACCCAGGAAAGAAAAGGTAAATGAAATTTTGTGTGTTTTGATGTTGGTCATGGTGGAATTACAGGTGGGTGTGGGAATAACAAGTAAATATGGTGAAAAAAATTAAGTGTGTATTGATTGTTCCATTCCAGGTAGCTGTTTCTTTGGTTTTGTTGTGGCTACTTAAAGAGTGAGTATTCTATGTCCTATTATGGATTGTATTTTTTTTCAAAAGAGAATAACCATTATTAAAGTAGGTATAGAACATTTGTTTGTTTATTAAAATTTTAATACTGATTGACATATTGTCTGTGAAACAATTCCCATTATGTTTATAACCCAAAACTTTCAACTGATTACAGATTTTTCACTTGTCAAACACACAATTAATAATTTTGAGGGGAAAATACATCAAAGGTATATATACAATTTTAGAAGTTCTTATTATACATGTAGCATGAAAGATACATTTATTGCTTTTTTACATCTTGTGGATAGTATTTTGTTTCTGTTGATTCTTTGGGTCTTATTAACTTGTAACATCCACTGTGCTTCATTTCCCCACAATATCATAGAAGTGAAAAATCAAATTCTTTTATTTAAAATAGTGAGCATGTGCAGATGCTGCAGCTCTTCACTAATTTTTAAAGAATTCCATTGTGCTTAATTTTTATAAGATGTAATGAAAATATTTAAAACAGTATTATATATTAGAATTTTCTCTGCATACTTAATAAAAATCAAGTTTATCTATTTCAATGGTGAAAAAGTTTAATCTACTTTCTGGCAAAAGTAAGTCATTCAGATTAAAAGATAAGCTCTGCTAATGAAACATGTATTTCTTTAGACTACACTTCAGTTTCAATTACACATATTGGAAATTCAATGGGAAGTTTGGTCACTGAATGTTAATTTCCCTGTGCTTTACAGAAGACTTCAGTCTGAAGAAGGGAATAGCACTGGGAGCACGAACACAAGCTACACGTCTATCATCACCAGCACCAGCTACTTCTACGTGTTTTACATTTATGTGGGAGTGGCCGACAGTTTGCATGCTCTGGGGCTCATCCGAGGTTTACCACTGGTGCATTCTCTAATCACAGTGTCGAAAATTTTACACCACAAAATGTTACATTCCGTTCTTCATGCACCTATGTCAACCCTCAACATGTTAAAAGCAGGTACTTAACTAGGTATACAAAATGGAGTTGCTGATCCACTGTCCAGGGGGCCTGTGATGTAGTTGGTTTTCATAGGGGCATCTGCACCTTCTTTGAGCTTCCTTATGACAGGCGTGCAGATTTTTTGGAACCTATAGACTGTCCTATATGGTTCTTCATATTTCTGTATCAGTTAATTCGAGTAGCGCTGTTTGTGCTGATAACATCACAATAACAGCCGCAAGCCCTCCTGGGTTGGTTGTTCTCCATTCAGATGTTTGGTCTAATCCCTTCAAGGCATCTTGTTGCTCATGTGCAGTATTGTTTAAAAGAGGAGAAGATTTGAAGCCATCAAGGAATATAAAATTCTTTTACTGATAAAGTCCTTTGATGGAGTAAAATAATCTAGCTTCCTGTGACTGTTCAGAGGTGATCATGCAAATTTGTTTTACGTTATTTTTTTCATTTTTTTGGTGGGGAGAGGGTTGTTAGGGGTTGACATCCCAAATGTATTTTAGAAGTATTTTTTATACTATCACTGAAGTCGATAAAAGGGGAGAAGCTTTCAGTTATAAGATGAATAAGGCCTGAGAATTTAATGTATAACGTGACTATAACTGATAATACTTTATTGTATAGTTGAAATTTGCTAAGAAATAAAATGTAAATGAGAGGTGATAGATGTGTAACTCAATGGAAGGAATCCTTTCACAAGGTATCTATATATCAAACCATTATGTTGTACACTTTAAACACCTTATGATTTTATTTGTCGGTTATACCTCAATATAAATAAAGACACAGAAAATAAGAGTAGTGAAATAAAGGGACTAAAGATTTAAGAAACTAAGGGCAATAAGGTACCTTGAAAGTAATCAACTTAGTTAAGTTGCGGATGTGTCTTAGTTAAGACACATCCACATTTAGAGTCGAATAAGGAGTTCCCCGAGTTTTATTCTTACAGCGGTCTGCTGAGCACGTCCTTTGTGTGGCACTAGGCCAGGGCCTGGTATGAAAAGATGAATGAGGCACAGTTCTTGCCCCAGAAGAACTCACAGACAAGGAAGAGAAGGGAGACACAGAAGCATTTGATTATAAAACAAAGAATAAGTTCCAAGCTTGAGGATTTTAGAGCGAGTTGTATCTACAAATCTCAAAATAAGAAATATTCATCAACTTCTTTTGCAGGGGGGCTAACAAAATTTCAGTGTCAGTTTGCAGGAAGATCTTTATATTTATTCTGAAACCCTTGTGAGTAATTAAAGCCTTGACTCATTTGGATATACTCATCACCACCTTCTGTTTTAGAACTAAGAAAATTTAGACCTAAAAGGGAATGTCAGATTTACTTGATCCAGTGATTTCATTTCTTTATAGAAAAACTAAGACCCAAAGAAGATAGAGGATTTGTCAAAGTGGCCAGCAGTCAGAAATAGGCAATGAGACGTAATGGAAAGAGCAAAGGAATTGTTTGAGTCCTAGCCTGTCCCTGTATGAGTGATTATCATGGGCAAGTTATTCTCCTGAGCCTGAGCCTTGCCTTTGCATCTGTAAAGTGCAAAGAGGGTGGCCGCAGAGGGTCGCTGTGAGAATGAACCAGGCAATCTTCTTGCTGTTTCAGGGCCAACATGAAATAAATGTCCGTTCCCTGTTGCTTCCTTTTGTGGGACCCTGTTCCCACAGGGGGTGTCCTGTGCATTCTCCACTTTACACTTCAGAGCTCCTCATTCCCTTGCATGCTACACATAATGTTTCAGAACCTTCTCTCTTTCATATTTAAATAATTACCATTCACTTTATTTTCTTATTCATCTTACTTTACAAACTCCATTCTGCCTTGTGGGGTGATTCTGAAACATCTCTGTTTTTGCATTTTTCCTTATTTATACTCATGGGAACTGAAATAGCAAGAAAACCTTATAACATCTAAATGTCCTTTTCCCACCCCTACCTTCACCCCCAATTTCTGTATGCAAGGATGATACTTTATTTTAAAAAACATTGCTGTTACTGATAACATGGTCCATTTTTTTCTCATTATGTTGCCTGCTGTCTAGAATCAGCAGCAACCAATGCTTCCTTGCCTTGTATGTATACTTCACTTTCTCTCCAGTGTGCCCTCTGCCCTTGTATCCTGAACTTGATTTTATTTGATTCCTTGTCTAATTTTCCTATGTTGTTATTTAAATGAGTTTAACTCATATAGACACACAGTAGGTGCTCACTAAAATATGTTGAATAAATGGAAGTGTGAATACATATTTTGAGAGGAAACTGCCATTTGAAATATAATAAGCACCACCAGAATGATATTTTTTCACCAAAATGACTTCTACTTTCTGAACAGTATATATACAATAAACTAACATTTTTCAATTTTTGATAACTTATGGAAAGATATACAAATATGTTTTAATATGCTCATGTAATAAATTTAAAAATTTATTACAGGGGCTCTTTTAAATTGTGAGCTCCTCTGGTTATATCAAAGAAATATTGATAAAGGCTAAAAGAGAGTGACTTAAATCAATAAGTATGCATTGAATAATTCCTGCATATAGGGCTTTTTGTTGAGGGCTATGAGTGATAGAAAATGAATGTGGCATGATCCCCCAGCCCTCTAGCAATTTATAGTCTACATTCAGAGATAAGACAGGTATAAAGTGAGTATGGTATGAGACATGGATACAGTCATGTAACATAGAAGTGCTGACAAGAGGCAGTAAAGGAATCTTTGTCCAGAGGAGAAAAGGATGAATCTGAGCTGGTGCAAACATTGATGTTTCTGTGCAGGACAGGCATTTGAGTTTAGCCAAGAAGGAGACATAGATTTTGACAAATAAAAATGAGAAAGGGTTTTCAGGCAGAGGAAACCAAATGGGAAAAGCAGGGAGGTAGGAGAGTGCAGAATATATTTAAAGAATAAACCAAGAAGGGGATTTAGTTATAAAATTAGCCATGGGAAACTATAGTACAGGGAATATAGTCAATAATAATATAATAGCTATGTATGGGGCCAGATGGGTACTAGACTTACTGAGGTGATAACTTGATAAGATATATAAATATCTAATCACTAATCACCTGAAACTAATATATTATTGTATGTCAACTATAATTAAAAATAAAATTTTAAAAAGAATAAAACAGTTTGGCTGAAACAGAATGTCTAAGTAGAGGAGGCTTGCATTAACTAGTAGAGGAGGGTTTCAAGGCCAAATCATGGAAGGCATTAAATATTTAACTAAGAATTTTGGATTTTTATCCTGACGTTAATGATGGGGGTGTGTGAATGATAAAATTGAGTATCACATTTTATGTACAGTATATGTTGTATTTTATCCAATTATATGTTTCATTCCCCCCAGACAATGAATTCCTCAAGTGCAAGATCATGGTTTATTCACGCGTGTTACCTCAGTGCCTTGCATTGTGCCTGGTACCTAGTCGACACTTCATATGTAACTCTTTTTTTTTATTGAAGGAAAAAATTATCAGACTTCAAAATGTGAGTCTGGTCTTTAGAAAATAGGCTGAAGCTTGTATTGCCAGTGGAGAGGGTAGAAAGGGAACATGGCAAAGGACGTTCATGTAGTGGGCAGGTAGGACGTGGGGCAAGCATGGTCTCGGCAGAGGTGCATCAGAAAGGTGAGGAACGCAGAGAAAGAGAGCCACATAACATGGACTACAGATGTGAGGGAATGATGAGAACATAGTCCGTCTCGTAAGTGTGACATAGTAGTAGGATGAGTACCCATTCCTGACATAATTTCTGATATGGGCTCTATTAAAGACATTCGTTTTGGCTCAAATCTTACAGCAATCTGTATTTTATAAAGGTTTAAAAAAGGGAAACAATTACTTAGAATCTTTGTAGAATACTGAGTTTTTTTAAGTCCTTATCTGATTACTTGCCCATTCTTGAGTTCTAAATGCTTCTGCTATAATCCAGGTTTATCAGATATTAATGTCTTATTAAGATTACTTGCTTGTCAGTTTATCTTCTTTTATATTATAGGCGAGATTCTTAATAGATTTTCCAAAGACACAGCAATTTTGGATGATCTTCTGCCTCTTACCATATTTGACTTCATTCAGGTTTGTAAAAATAAGTATTATTCAGTGCCTTTGATTTGTCATCTTTTAAAAATAATTACAAAAAGAAGTAAATGAGTTTTTGCTTATTTTTCATTTGCTTGAGAGTTGAAGTCTTATCAACTGTACGAATTTTGTCAATATAAAAAGTCTTCAAAGTAAACATAAGTTTAGTAAATTCAGTGATGAGTTAAAACACTTTACCTGAGCCAAATCTAAGGCAATTCCGGATTTAGATGCACTCCTGTCTACTTGGGAGTGATCTGAGAGGTGTAGCAGACCGTCTTCCCCCAAATCACTGTCCCTGAAGTATGACATTTTTGACATCCACATCACTGTTTGATTGAAGTCACCTACCTCCAAAGGGCCTATGTCAAAATGAAGATCAATTTCCTGGTGGGCTACAGTTTCAACAAGTCTCACCCATAAACACCGGGGCACAGATTAGCTAGTCAGCATCCTCACAATAAGGACCATAATTCAGGGGCAGAAGTACAAGTAAGTGTTCAAGAAGGTGAGAGGGGAAAGAAAACTTCAGGACTAGTCTGGACTATCCCTGGGTGATAGATCTGAAGGGGCCTCCAGTGCAGCCTGTCTCTGAGCCTGTCTCTGGGGTGTGGTGATTGGTGATGAGAATGAAGAAGATGGGGATGGACATGAAGGTAAGCTATGGGATACTGCATTAGGATTCCGTAAGTGACAGGGCCTAAGGTGTGTTGTGAATTAATAACCTTGTTAGTGGACCAGATTTCCAAACAGTTCCTGTCTGGCTTAGGTCGAGCCCCAGAGAGCAAATGCTACAGTCTCAATGATCTCTTTGGAGAGACAGCTGGAACAGGATGCAGCCCATCTTGTGACAAGTCATTCTCTCCTCCCACCCACTTTCACACTCCCCCAACCCTCAATAACAATACTTTATTTGAGAGAACCTATACAACAGAATAAAGGCTCCCACATTTGTGTGTACACACAACCACCATTGGCAGATGCAGGATAACCAGATTGTCAGTTCGCCTCATCTGAAGTGATTGGCAGAATCAAACACATTAACTGTTCTAAGTCAACTTTAGCATTTTGGGTTTCCCTCATTTGCTCGAGATATAACTCAGCAACAGCTACTGGAATTCTTTTACTGGTGCTTTAAGTTCATGCATTTGAAGGAGTGTTTCCTGTATCTTTCTTTAATGCTGGACATTTGTCCCTTTTTTCAGAAGTGTAAACGACTAACAAATATAACATTATTAAATCAGGTACAAACTGGAATACGAACATCTTGATGTGATTGCAAAAGGATTCATGATAAATTTTTTTCTGCTTTTGTAGTCTACTGAGTATTTTCTGAATCAGTATAAGGCTTACTTCAAAAATCCTATAGGAGAGTACATTTTTAATATTTATTTTATAAATTAACACTTTTAGAGACATGCAGTGACTCTCAAATTCTGTCTCTATGGCAATTTGAAGAGTTTCTGCTTAATTTCTAATGTTGCTGGGATTCTCTACTTGTTGCTTCACAAGGGCTTGGGCAGGGCTCTTCTAATTTCCCTGTTTTATTCATAGGAGGGTCACACAATAAGGAAGCATAATAGATGATAAATACAGTCAATATCTGATTAATTTATATTTTATTAAAAACTGTATTGGCTCTGACTGGAGTGGTTCAGCTGGTTGGGTGTCGTCCTGCAAACAAAAAGGTCTCTGGTTTGACTCTCGGTCAGGGCACATGCCTGGGTTGCAGGTTCGGTCCCCAGTCGGGGAGTGTGCAAGAGGCAACCGATCAATGTTTCTCTCTTACAGCAATGTTTTTCTCCCTCTCTTTCTTCCTCCCTTCCCCTCTCTCTAAAAATAAATAAAATAAAATAATTAAAAAATTTATTACAGGGGCTCTTTTAAATTGTGAGCTCCTCTGGTTATATTTAAGTATGTTCTGATTAATGAAATTTCATTCTAGGCACAATTAAGGGGCAGATTTTTGTAAAATAAAGCATAGAAGTAAATTTCCTTTTAAAAATTAATCTCTACGTGCTCTATTTCCTAACATTTGATAATGTTCTGGCAAATTTTCTTTCTGGATTGGAACATCGTATAGTGAATATGGAAGATCCAGATTCTATCTGCAGATACCTTAACCTATTTATTTCACCTTAACCAGATACTTAATGTCTGAGGGTTTCAGCTTTCTAACCTATAAAAGGAGAAAGATAAATGTGAAAATGAGCACTCTCAGTACTAAAGCTACATGCTTCAGATTAGCATAATGGAAGTGGACCATACACGACTAATTAGAATTTGAAGCCAAACAGAGAAAAACTGTACTCTAGCTCTTACTTATCTCTCTGTTTAGGTGAATGATTTTTTTTTTTTAATGAAACAAGCCTACACATTTTTAAATACTAAAATCTATTCTTCTCAGCCTCAAAATCTTTGTCTTTTTTGATTTCTTCTCTCTTAAATGCAATTATACACTGAGTCCTGCTACTTTGATCTCTACTGTGCCTTTCACAGTTTTCCCCCTACTCATTCTATTAATTTCATTAATCCCTTGCTTAAAAATTCTCAGGGGCTCACTGTCATTTATGAATTCCAAATCTGCTGTTCATTACATGGTTTTAAATAGTTATCAATTTATTTACCTATGTTAATTAATTACTTATTTTGAAGTGACTCTTTATTCTCACTGCCAGCCCTGGTTTCACAGGTAGTGCTGTGTGACTGTCAGTGTCGGGGCACTTTGGAGCCGCTTTCTGTGGGAGAGAATGTGCTGCCCACTTCCTGGGAGCACAAATGAATGGTGCCTGGCAGGTTTTACAGTCTGTTGACTTCTTTTTTCTGACAAAGTTTAGGATTTGGTTAAGGATGTATGGAAATTAGAAATCTGTGCTCACATTTTCATCTTGTCCTGAAGTACCTCTATTTATTTATTTTGTTGTCCTCTTTCTAATATACACAGTCTGAAATGACTTGTTTCTTATCCATTGTGAATTAAACTAGGACAAAATTTAGGTTTATTTTGTGTAATTTGAATATCAAATATATTAAACGAGTACCTTGAGTTTTGCACACAATGCTAAATTACTAGCTTTGCACTTTAGTGCCTAACTTGTCCTCTTATGGAGCAAGTAGAGTTATTTTCCGTAATACTTAGGCTTATTTTTCACATATTTCTCAGTTTGGGCTGTATTCTGGATTATTGTAATTGCTGGAAATCTATTTTGTTAATGTTTCATCACTTCTAGTAGTACTCACATTCTCCATTCTTCCCGAGCCCAGTGTGATACCTCAGTGTGACTACCAAGATATTGGTAAATATAAGCACAAGTCAGATGGACACAGTGCATTTACAGTTGTCAACAGCAAACAAAAGACCCTGAGTTTAAGGGAGTAGCTGAATGTTTCCATGCTACCAATGCAGCAGCATTTGTCCTTCAGACATACTGGTATTTAATATGATAGACCATTTATATTATGTCATATTCCCTAATTAATCATGCTTAGAACAGAATTGTTCTCTTTTCTTCCCAAAAGATCCTATTTATGAGAAAAAAAATCCATCATTAAAAAACTGTTCTCCACTGATAAAATTTTGCCATGTAGTAACCAGGGCATTTGGGGCTTTCTCACTGTACTGGTGGCACTTGTGGGGCCAGAATGGAATAGGGAAGACTTTCCTTAGATTATTGAGTCATCATATGAACTTAGTCCAGTGTCTGGCAGCAAAGATTTATCTGAATATTTGTTGAATTAACAAGGGGCTGATATCGCAGGATTTTATGACTGGAGAAGTGCAGGTGTTTTCCCTAGAAAAGTGTTATTGAGATATGATCATAAGAAGTTTTAGATGAAAATACCCTATTCAAAGAAGATTTATTCAGATCTTAGCTACACCCACATCCTGCTATGATCTACCAAAATGTTTTGTGTTCTACTTCATTACCTGGAAAATGCAAATGTCACCCAGGGAAATTGATGGAGAACTGGCTCATTGATTATCATATGGGTATTATAGTAGGTTTATTTTTTAACTCTTATTGCGACAGTTACTTATCCTTTATTCAAATGGGTTATATGGAATAAATGTTAACAGACTTTTCTCTTTTTAAAATGTGTGGATTTCCTGTCACAGGGAAATATAGAACTTAAAAGCTTTTAACTCATTCCTGAAGAATACCAGTGTGGTTAGATCATTTCTGAGACTGCCAACAGGGCTCTGGTTTTTTGTGATGAATAATGTGAAGCAGTAGCTATAGTATGGATGGACTTGACTAAAACACAGAATTAATTTTGACAATATATGAGATTGAAAAAATTGTCTAATTTTGAATTAAATTAACCATACACCCACCCCAATTTTTTGGGGAGCCTGTAGGTCATTTCTAGTTGTTTTAAGGAACAGAGACAGGTTTTGGGGAAGGGAAATAACATTTATTTATTAAGTATTTTTTTTTTTCAGTCTTAAACATGAGAAAAGTAGGTTCAGAGAAGTGAAGTAGCTTGCCTGAAAGGCCAAGCCTACATTTAAACCAGATATGTCTGACTCAAAAGGCTGCAAGATGAATGGCCAAATTTCAGAAATTGTCTGAGCAAAATAAATACTAAAATTTTATATTCGTACTAAAATTATCTCAAAATTAAAAGTTTATTTTAAAAGATTGCCAGGCTAGGAAAAAAAATCACCCTTTCTCAATTTATTTGTCATATACTTTAAAGTGTATGGGAAATGAGAACATTAAGAGATCCAAGATCCCCATTTTTCAAAACTTCAAAATGTTATTATGAGTGACCTACACAATTTTTTGAATATTCAGAAAACTTATTTAAAAAAAGTACTTTGAGATGTCATGTTTCCTAGTAGGAAAATACTTGCCCCTTATTGAGAATGGAACAAAGTGTGAAGAACTTACTTAGAAATAATATCACCGATGTACTTTGTCCACTTTGCAACATGAAAATGTTTGCTCACAATGTCTTTTCTTGATCCTACAGTTGGTATTAGTTGTGATTGGAGCTATAGCAGTGGTCTCAGTTTTAAAGCCCTACATTTTCCTAGCAACCGTGCCAGTGATCACTGCCTTTATTGTATTGAGAGCCTACTTCCTCCCCACCTCCAAGCAACTCAAACAACTGGAATCTGAAGGTATGATGCTGAATGTGCTTATCTTGGAAAATATCCACAAGAGCTACCTGTGACTCTTTATTATTAAGCTACTTTTCCAAAAAAATTTTTCTCTGCTTTTAAACTTTTGCATTATATAGCAATGACTTTTTAAAAATAATGAATGTAAAAGGAAACAGTAAATTACAAAGTACACGTAGATTGTTTTTGTTAAATAAGACTATGTGAATTCATTTTGGTTTTAAGCAAAATAGGATATTCATTCATAACTTTCTTATATAAATTAAATCAAAAAATGATAGTGCTAGTATTATTAAAGGTTTGTCTGGGTTCCCAAATGACACTGGACAAAATTCTTCCTTCTGGCTTGTTTTCAAACACTGTTCCTTTCTCTCTTCAGATCTGCCTTCTTGTGCCCCAAACATTGCTTGAGCTGTTTGTAAGCACAATTTTTGGTAACAGCCTTGGTGCAGGTGCATTTTCAGGGGCTAAATTTTCAGTGCATTTCTACACTGGAGGTTATTTTCTAAATTAAGTCATACAAACTTTCTCAATCGAGGCGCTGAATAAATTGTCTTAAAAGAAAAGCATTTTCTCTCAGCAGTGATTAATTTAGGATTAGTTCGAAAAACAAGGCCCAGTAGTAGCCAAGAAGCATGAATAAATAATGGCAGTGATTTTATAAGTTCGCAAACATGGTAGGCAAGTAAAAAAGAGGGTGACATTAAAAAATAGCAAATTTCACCTATTCCAAGTATGGCACCATAATTAAAACCTCTCTAACCAATGATATTTGCTGTCTTTTAAGCTAATCTTTATCAGGTACATGGTAGTAAGGATTTACATTATGTAGTTATGTGATTTGCATTATTCTTTATGGCAATATTTCACAGGCAGGAGTCCAATATTCACTCATCTGGTTACAAGCTTAAGAGGACTCTGGACGCTTCGTGCCTTCGGACGTCAGCCTTACTTTGAAACGCTGTTCCACAAGGCTCTGAATTTACATACTGCCAACTGGTTCTTGTACCTGTCAACACTGCGCTGGTTCCAAATGAGAATAGAAATGATCTTTGTCATCTTCTTCATTGCTGTTACCTTCATTTCCATTTTAACAACAGGTATTATGAAGTTGTTAACTAGTTAGCTAAACATTTAATTTAAAATTTTGTCAGCCAATAAAATGTTACATTCTTTAGATTAAAAATTTTTGATATCTTTAAATCAATTTGGGGAGGTATTTGTTCATCAAAACACTTATTAGTTTATTGTTTAACAAATAATTTTCTTGAATTTCTATTGTTTATTATTGAACAAATGATGTCTTTGAATTAGAACTGTCTATAGTATTATCCCTACTTCACAGTTTAAAAAACTGAGACAAAAATAACAAACCTGTGATTGAAAGAAAAATCTCTCTAATAAAGAACTCTCCAAATAAGGGGAAAACACTTCCATATTCACACACACACACACATATATAGAATCTTCATCCCTGCTAAGTTTTGTTCTTTTAACCACCAGTTGGCAAAATTCATTATTCTAATGAGAATTTTGCATGACAAAAACTGCTACAAATGTGAAATGTTAGATAAAAGTGCCATATTTTCCAAATACAGATGTGCTGAATTTTTTATCATAAGTAAAATAAAACTCTATATGGACAAGTGAGTTTTTCTAATTTAAGAAGTTGAAACTGAAGTAACAAGCAAAACAGAGACAGATTCACACATAGATGGAGAGCAAATAGTTGGGGCAGTGACGGGGAGGTGAGGCAGTGGAGGGGTTGAATAGAAAGGAATAAGGACTCATGGACACGGACAACAGTGTTGTTATTGCTGGGGGGAGAGGGGTATATGGGGACTAAATGGTAATGGAAAAAATACAATAAGATTAAATAAATTTAAAAAAATAAAATGAAATAAAATAAATGCAATTTCTACCCCCCCCAAGAATAAAGTTGAATTACCGAACTGTATGAAGTATTGAAATATACATGTGACAGAGGACAAAGGCTCAGAGTAAATGCCAAATGCCAAAGGGTGGTTTGGTTGTAAGAACAGACACCTGCTCAAATGAAAATGAGGCACCTGTTGGAGAGTTACAAGAGTACCTGTGGAATCCCAAGACGGGAGGCACCCTGGGCCTCTAGAGGAAGTGAAGTAGGCATGGAGAGTCAGGCTTGGCTCTCGAGGCCAAATGCTGGCCTCTCTCCCTTCCTTTCTGCAGCTGCTTCATTCATTTTTGTCTTTGAAGACTGGTTTTTCTGATGTACCAGGGCTGTGCCACAGTCACTTTATGTGGCATCTTCATTCAGGCCCTCTGAATTAACAACAGAATTCCTCTGTCCAGCTACAGCATCCTGAAGAGAACAGAAAATAGGCCCCTTTTGGCTCAGGAATCCACCTGTAGTCCATGCAGTTGCTGTGAGGGTAGCAGATTTCCTACATTCATTGTTCTCTCAGATTGGACAGTGGGAAAGGACTTCATGAAAGGAATCTAAGTGAGCAGACAAATGAACCCTTAGCAGTACAGTAATTTGGGGCAACATTTTTAAAAATAAAGTTGTTTTTAGGTTCAGAACTTTAAGTTTTTCCCTTATTTGAAAAAGGATAAAAGAGGACTAAATTACGTGAATAAAGATTTGTTAATAATTAATTCAAACCAATATATCAGACCCTTAAAATATGGTTAAAGATCTGATTGAGGCCTGATTTACCAAGGATGATAGGCAAAGCATTTAACAATCAGTGTAGTTTAGGACCTATATCAGTCAGATCCAGCGCCCAGCCAGAGTGAATGTTAGCCACACAGCTAACCAACCTTGCCTCTACTGATCTTCAGCTGTATTAACTTGTACGCATTAACTTCTCAAAGGCCCTCATTTTCCTCACGTGTAAATATACATAATATTAGTACCTATCCCATAGGTTTGTTGTGAGTAGTAAATGTAACAATTTGTGCTAAACACTTAGTATAGCATCTGGCACATAATCTTACATTGCTATTAAATTTTATCTTACGCTCATCTTAAGCTTCACAATGGATAACATATTGGGATCCTGAATAAATCTTACCTATTTAGAATAAATGATTTAGTACTAAAAGCACATACCTGCTGTCAATGGTTTGTCATCTCTTAGAGGAATTGTGAAAGCAAAAATTTCAATTCATAATTATAGGATGAATTATTTCTTCTATTTTTAGAACCCTGTGACAATTTTATCATGTAAATAGATACAAAGACCAACTCTCAATTGAGATTTGATAACCTAAATTTGTAATAATTTAAGAAACTTTGTATTAGAACATTTTTATGGCCATAAATACTGAATATTAATGATTTTTATTAGTGGTCCTCTCTAGCCCTGAAAGTCTATTTACTCTAAGTAGACACAGGTTTTGTTCATCCTGGCGAACTAGTTTTGTTTTTGTGTATTTTTTTTCACATAAATGGCAGTCTTCTTTTTCCAAATGGCAGACCCATGAGTTTTGACGTCCCTGTGAAACTCCAAGTCCAATTTCTTCTCAATAACATCTGACTTCTTTATAAAGGAGCTCACTGGGACACAGCTTTTTTCCCATTGTCCACTGAAGAGTTAAAATGGTATCTACCCAACATCAACAACCCCTTGAATGTCTGAAGCATTTAAAAAAGGGCAGTTTTTCCCCAGCATTCAGTCACTCTTTGATTTAAAACATTGATGGAATATTTATTATATGTAGGACATTATCACTAGTGGTAGCTGTGATGGTGAACTGGTATGAAAGATGGTTAAAACCGGTACAAAACTGAAATGTAACTTTAACTGCATATGGCCTAGGAGAGGTATAAATAAAGGGGTTCAAGAGAGAAATAACATAGTTTGCTGATATCTTTTTTCCTGTTACAGGTGAAGGAGAAGGAAGAGTAGGTATCATTCTAACGTTAGCCATGAATATCATGAGTACTTTGCAGTGGGCTATGAACTCCAGCATAGATGTGGACAGCTTGGTAAGTAATTATTATTTTTTTAGAAATTTTTATGAAACATTTCAGACAAGTAAAAAATATAGGTTATAACATAAGGACAACTAGGTCCCCAACCATCAGCTTAAGGTATAAAACATTACAGATAAAACGAAGGCTATTATGTATCTCTTGTTAAGCCCATGGCTCTTATTTCCTCCACATCAATAACCGCAATCAGGATTTAGTGCTGCAGTGAGCCATCTTGCACCATCTCCTCAGCCAGGGTTTTTATGAGACAGATACCTGGGAGTGGTATTGCTGGGTCATAGAATTAATCTACATTTAACTTTACTAGTTGATGCTAAATTGTCCTCAGATCTGCTGTACAATTTATATTCCCATCAATAGAGTATCAGCTGATTCTCATAGACCCATACTTATAATATGCAACACTTGGTATTGTGAGACTTTTTAATTTTTGCAACCTGATGAATGTGAAGTGATTACTAAGGAGATAGAGCAGCTTCATACATATTTATTGGCCATTTGAGTTTTCTGTTAATTGCTTGTTCATATTGATTGATTATTTTTCAACTAGACTGGGTTTTGGGTTTTTTATTGATTTATAGGAGTTTATGAATTCTGGATCAATTGCCAGTTTTATACACTTCAAATACATTTAGTCTCCCAGTCAGTGTCTTGGTTTTTAATGTCTTTTGATGAAAAGAAGCTTTTAAGTTAAATGAAGCTAAATTTATGTCTTTTATGTTTTATGCATTTGGTATTGAGTTTAAGAAATTCTTGTCTGTTTTAGGTTTTCAAATTTATCAGCATTACATATTTAATAATATTATTTTCTTATTATTAAAAGTTTTACAGCCCTTAGTCATGGCTCCTTCCTCATTCTGAAAGTGTTCATTATTGCCTCCTTCCCTTTTGCTTGATCTTATTGCTACACATTTGTATCCTTGATTGGGGTATATAAAGACTATATTTTGCTTTGTTGTTTCCCTTGTCTTGTTTCCCTAGAATGCAGAGCCTGCAGTAAGGTTTATGAGCCAGTCAGTGACACAAAACTTGTGGCAGCAAGAATGAGAGATAAAGGGAGCATGGCAGATTTCTAATTTTTAATTAAAAAACAAATACATAATTTTCAGTCAGACTGTGGCAGTTTGTCTGGATAGTTTAATCATCAACTTTTATTAGTCTATCTGTAGTACTGTTTTTAAAATCAGTCATCCATTACTGTATTGGTGGAGATTCTAGAAACTCAGGTTGAGAATGGCTTTTATTGCAGTCCAAGGTCCTTTTCCCATTCTCTGAGACAGTTTGCTTGTTCTCAAACCACAGGCACTCATTCAGCTGTGACATTTGTATAATCGATTCCTATCAGAACAAATATCATTATAAAAAATCTCTAGGAAAAACCCCCAAACCTTTTAATGTCCTCTTTTTGCCTATATGTCTTAATATTTTATTTTAACCAAAGTATTTAAATAATTCATTGAAATGTAATTTAACCTTAACATGATTTATAGTAGAGTTTATCTCTTTTCCTTTAATATTATTATTAATTTTTTTAGTTTGAGCAGCTCTTTTTAGCTACTCATTCATCTCCTCACTTAGCTCTTGTGCTTTTGGGGTTGGGTCTCCTAAATGGTTGTTGTTCTCTCCTCTCCCCTCTTCTCCACTCCCCTCCCCTCCTCTCCTCTCCTCTCCTCTTCTTCTCTTTCTTTTAATCCTCACCTAAGGATATGTTTGTTGATTTTAGAAAGAGGGGAAGGGAGAGAGAAAAAGAGAGAGAGACACACATTGATGTGAAAGAGAAACATCAATGTGTGGCCTCCCATCTGCGTCTCAACTGGGGATCAAACCTAGGTTTGTGCCCTGACTGGGAATGAAACTCATGATCTTTTGGTGTATGGGGTGACGCTCCAACGAACTGAGCCACCTGTCCAGGGCTTTAAAATATTTCTGTTGGGAAATAACAGAAGAATAATGCTTACATTTATTGAATTCTTTGTTCCAGTTTTCTACAAGTTTGACTTTACTGTTAAAATCCTTATTAGGTCACCTCTTTATCCAAACAATCTCTTCAACCTGTGTGTTCACTATTCTTTTCTTTGTCATGTTTATTGTCTTGGTTTACATAACAGCCTCTATACAATGATGTCAAAACCTTTGTTGTTACATTTTCATTCTGCATGTCCAGTCCCCATTAAAGTTCACTTAAGGTACTTTTACTTCTTAGTTTTTCACATGGGCGTCCTGAGCT
This sequence comes from Mormoops blainvillei, assembly GCA_004026545.1. NCBI lineage: Eukaryota > Metazoa > Chordata > Mammalia > Chiroptera > Mormoopidae > Mormoops > Mormoops blainvillei. The sequence continues at coordinate 186,286 of PVJD01001283.1, forward strand.
TTGTGATCTAGGTATGCTTTGACATTGTGTCTTTCATCTCCTGGTATAAAACGATCTTTGCAAAGAACTGTTAGGTTATAATACAGTCTATAAAAAGGGTCAGTATTTGCATTTGATCTCATCTTAAAAAGTCATATTCTTTTGTTTGAATGTCAAAGTGATTGTGTTAGTTTTCATTTCCCTGCCAAATGACACAAGGGGTCTTTCCTGGGCCTTTGTGGGCATTTATTTAAATATTCATTCCTTTCATACTGCATTCCACCCATGCAACTGCTAAAGTTACACAGTAATTTTTAAAATTTTCACATGGCATATGTTAAGGAAAAATAGCCATGCCCTCAAGTTTCACATTTGAATGATCTTAACAATGAAGATCCTTGTGAACTCTGAAGTAATAACTTAATATGTTCTCATTTTATTTTACTGATTTCTTATCTGAATCTAGATCAGAGTTTAAAATGCAATAAACGGAATGCTTTGTTTGACACATGCTTTTAGTTTTAGTGCTGGGCTATTGAGAAAAAAATTCTTCAGGTGTGGAAAGAATATTTCATTGTCCCATTTGATATGGACACAGAGTCAAACATCAAAAAAACTATGAAGGTATAAAAATAGCCATATGACTTTTTTTACAGGGCATTAATTACTTATACCCAGGTGACTACCCAGGTGACTACCCAGGTGCTTAGCTTTCATTAGGTTTCAACCAGTAAAAGTAATATTTGGATGATTATACTTCCTCATCCCTACTTCTAGTCACTTTGTATTTATGACTGACTAAACATCCCAAATATTAGCACTCAAAACTGGCCAACAATCTTTTTATTATATTTTCTTAATTCTTCTTTTTTTATTATTATTTTTCTTTTTTATCGAATTTATTGGAGTAATATTGGTTAATAATATTATATAGGCCCTGGCTGTTGTGGCTCAGTGGGTTGAGTGTCGGCCTACCAACCAAAGGGTCTCTGGTTCGATTCCCAGTTAGGGCACATGCCTGGGTTGCAGGTTAGGTCCCCAGTGAGGGGAACATGAGAGGCAATCACACATTAATGTTTGTCTCCCTCTTTCTCCCTCCCTTCCCCTCTCTCTAAAAATAAATAAATAAATAAAAATCTTTAAAAAATACTATATAGGTTTCAGGTGTACAGTTCTATAATACATCATCTGTATTGTGTGCTCACCACCCATAGGCAAGTCTCCTTCCATCACCATTATCCCCACTGTACTGTCTCCTGCCTATGCCACCTCACTTTCCCTCTGGTAATCACCACACTGTTGTCTGTGTCTGTGCGGTTGTTTTGTTTTTTCTTTCATCAATCCCTTCACCATTTTCACCCAGGCCCACGACCCCCGCCCCCTCTGACAGTTGTTTCTCTGTTCTCTATAAGACTGTTTCTATTTTGTTAGTTTATTTTGTTTTTAGATTCTACATATGAGTGAAATGGTGTTCGTTCTTCCCCAACTGGCTTATGTCACTTAGCATAATACTCTCCAGGTAAATCCATGTTGTCCCAAAAGGTAAGATTTCTTTTTTGAGGTTGAGCAGTATTCCATTATATAACTGTACTATAGCATTTTAAAAAAAAATTCATCTGAGGACATTTTTTATTGTTTTTTTAAAGGGAGAGAGGAAGAGGGAGAGAAAAACGTTGTTAGACAGAAACATACTGTTGCCTCCAATACACGCCCAGACTGGAGATTGAACCTACAGCCCTTTGGTTACAGGATAACGCTCCAACTAACTGAGCCATACCAGCAAGTGCTATACCACAACTTTTTTTATCCACTCATTCTGATGGGCACTTGGGTTGCTTCTCAATCTTGTCTACTGTGAATAACACTACTATGAACATAGAGGTCCATATATTCCTTCAAATTAATGTTTCAGGATTCTTCAGATATATTCCCAGGAGTGCAATCACTGGGTCATAAGGCAGTTCCATTTTTAACTTTTTGAGGTAACTCCACACAGCTTTCCACAGTAGTATCAACAATCTGCATTCTAAGCAACGGTTGACAAGGGTTGTTTTTTCTCCACCTCTAGGCTAACACTTGTTGTTTATTGATTTATTAATGATAGCCCTTCTGACAGGTGGGAGTTGATATCTCATTGTGGTTTTAATTTTCATTTCTCTGAATATTTGTGATGTTGAGCATCATTTTATATGTCTATTGGCCATCTATATGTCCTCTTTAGATAAGTGTCTATTCAGGACCTTTGCCCATTTTTGTTTTGACCTTTTTTTTTTTTTTTGGTGTTGAGTTTTTTAAGTTCTTAATAAATTTTGGATATTAAATCTTTATCAGATATATCATTGGTGAATATGTTCTCCCATTCAGTGGGTTGTCTTTCATTTTGTTAATGATTTCCTTTTTTGTGCAAAACCTTTTTAGTTTGAGTAGTTCTGTTTGTTTATTTTTCCTTTTGTTTCCCTTGCCCGAGGAGATATAACAGAAAAAATATTGCTCTGAGATATGTCAAATATTATACTGCCTATGTTTTCTTCTAGGGTTTTTATAGCTTTGAGTTTAACATTTGAATAATTCTTCCATTTTGAGTTTATTCTTCTGTGTGGCGCAAGAAGGTGGTCTAGTTTCATATTTTTTTTGTATTTATCTGTTCAGTATTCTCAACACCATTTATTTAATAGACTGTCTTTACCCCATTGTATATTTTTGCCTCCTCTGTCAAATATTAATTGAACATAGAGACATGGGTTTATTCCTGGGCTCCCTATTTTGTTCCATTGATCTATGTGTCTGTTTTTATGCCAGTACCAGACTGTTTTGATTACTATGGCCTTATGTATAGTTTGTTATCAGGTAGTGTGATTCCTCTTTGTTCTTTTTTCTTAAGACTGCTAGTACCATTTGGGGTCTGAAGTGGCTCCATATACGTATTTGAAATATTTGTTCTAGTTATGTGAAATATGCCATTATATGTGGATAGGAATATTGTTGAATCTGTAGTTTGCTTTGGATAGAATAAACATTTTAATGATGCTAATTCTTCTTATCCATGAACATGGTATATGCTTCCACTTATTTGTGTCTTCTTCAGTTTCCTTCTCAAGTGTCATAATTTTTTGAGTACAGGTCTTTTACATTTTTGGTTAAATCTATTCCTAGGTATTTTATTCTTTTTGAAGCAGTTTTGAATGTGATTGTTTCCTTGGTTTCACTTTCTGATCGCTCATTATTGGTGCATAAAAATGCAATTGATTTCTGGATATTTATTTTGTATCCTGTTAGTTTCTGAATTCTGTTACTTTTTTAGTGGGATCTTTTGTGTTCTCTATATTCAGTATCATGTCATCTGCAAATAATGATAGTTTTACTTCTTCCTTTCTAATTTGGACTCCTTTTTTTTCTTGTCCAATTGCTGTGGCTAAGAATTCCAGGACTATGTTGAAAAGAGTAATGAAAGTGTGCATCCCTGACTTGTTCCCAATCTTAAGAGAAATGGTTATAATTTTTGCATATTGAGTGTGATGTTGGCTGTGAGTTTGTCATATATAGCTTTCATTTTGTTGAATTATGTCCCCTCTATTCCTACTTTGCTGAGAGCTCTTCTCATAAATAGGTGCTAGATTTTATCGAATGCTTTTTTTGCAACTATTGGTATGATCATGTAGCTTTTATCCTTCATTTGTTCATGTGATGTATCATGTTAATTGATTTGCAGATATTGTACCAACCTTACATCCCTAAAGTAAATTCCAGTTGATCATTTTAATGTATCGCTGGATCCAGTTTACTAATACTTGTTGAGAATTTTAGCATATGTGTTCATTAGGGGTATTGGCCTATAATTTTCTTTTGTAGTGTCTGTATCTTGTTTAAGAGTTAGAATATTCTGGCCTCATAAAATAAGCTTGCAAGTCTTCCCTCCTCTTGAAATCTTCAGAATTGTTTGAGAGGAATAGATATTACTTCTTTGAATGTATGGCAAAAATCTCCTGTGAAGCCATCCACTCTGGAACTTTTGTTCACTGGAATTTTTTGATTACTACTTCAATTTCACTAGCTGTAATCTATCTATTCTGCATCTTTCTGATTCAGTTTTGGGTGATCATATGTTTCCAGGAATTTGTCCATTTACCCAGGTTTTCCAATTTGTTGGCATTCACTTGTTATAGTATTTTCTTACAATTATTTGTATTTCTGTGGTGTCAGTTGTTACTTATCCTCTTCATTTCTGATTTTATTTATTTGATTGTTCTCTTTTTCTTGATGAGTATGGTTAAAGGTTTGTCAATCATATTTATCTTTTCAAAGATCCAGTTCTTGGTTTCATTAATACTTTATGTTTTTAACTATATTTTTTATTTCTGCTCTTTATTATTTTCTTACTTCTGCATACTCTGGGCTTTGGTTCTTTTTTTTTTCAGGCTCCTTTAAGTATACAGTTAGATTGTTTATTTGAGATATTTTTGTTTGTTTCTTGAGATAGGCATGTAATGCTATGAATTTTCATTTTATGACTGCTTTTGCTGTGTCCCATAGATTTTGAGCTGTTCTATTGTCATTTCATTTGTTTCAAGGTATCTTTTGATTTCTTTTTTTGATCTCTTTGTTTACATATTCATTGTAGAATAATATGTTATTTGGCCTCCATGTCTTTGTGTGTTTGTCCATTTTTTTTCTTGTGATTGATCTAGTTTCATATCCTTATGGTCAGAGAAGACGCTTGATATGATTTCAATCTTCTTAAATTTATTGAGACTTATTTTGTGTCCTAATATGTGGTCTCTCCTAGGAAATATTTCACGAGCACTTGAAAAGAATGTATGTGTGCGTGTGTGTGTGTATATATATATATATATATATATTTTTTTTTTTTAACACAAGGATCTCATTTTTTTAATTAAGATTCTTTCTTTCTTCACTTATTTTTAGAGAGAGGGAGTGAGAAAGAGAGAGAAACATCAATGTATGGTTGTCTCTTGAGTGCCCCCTACTGGAAACTTGGCCCATAACCCAGGCATGTGCCCTGACTGGAGAATCGAAGCAGCAATGCTGTGGTTCTTAGGCCAGTGCTCAATCCACTGAGCTACACCAGCTGGGGCAAGAATGTATTTTTGAGAGAAATGCTCGGAAGATATCAATTAAATCAACTTGATGTAGTATGTCATTTAAGGCTACTGTTTCCTTGTTGATTATTTTGGTCTGGAAGATCTATTCACTGATGTTAATGGAGTGTTAAAATTCCCACTCTGAGTGTATTTCTGTCAGTCTCTCCCTTTACGTCCATCAAGATATGCCTGACTGTGGGGTGCATAAATGTTTACAAGGGTTATATGCTCTTGTTAGATTGCTCCCTTTATCATTATGAGGTGTCCTTCTTTGTCTCTTAGTATAATCTTTGTTTTAATTTGTATTTTGTCAGATATAAGTATTGGTACCCTATCTTTTAAAAATTTTATTTGCATAAAATATCTCTTTTCATTCCTATAATTTTAGTCTTTGTTTATCTTTTGTTCTGAAGTGGGCCATTTTTAGACAGCATATATATGGGTCTTATGTTCTCATTGATTCAGCTACCATATGTCTTTTGATTGGAGCATTTAATACATTGAATAGTCACTTAAATAGTCACTCAGTCATTTAAAGTGACTATTGATAGGTACATATTTATTGTCATTTTATTCTTTTAACTATGTTCCTCTGTTTTTTCTTCTTTTTCATCATAAAGCAGTCCCTTTAACAATTCTTGTCATACACCCAATATCAAACTCCTTTAGGTTTTTCTTGTCTGGGGAGATCTTTATTTCTCTTTCAATTTTAAATCATAGCCTTTCTGGGTAAAACAGTCTTAGTCGTAGGTCCTTCCTTCTCATTACCACTCTCTTCTGGCTTGTAATGTTTCTGTTGAGAAATCAGCTTATAGTCTTGTAGGGAACTCTCTTTCTTATGTGGCTTTTAAGAATCTCTCTTTTTTTTAACCTTTTCCATTTTAATTATGATGTGTCTTGTTGTGGTCCTCTTTGGGTCCATCTCACTTAGAACTGTCTGTGCTTCCAGGACTCGTGTGTCATTTTTCTTCACCTGGTTAAAGCAGTTTTTGGTCATTATTTCTTCAGATGTGTTTTTGATCTCTTACTCTCTCTCTCTTCTTATACCCCTGTGACATGGATGCTGTTATGGTTCACATTTTGCTCCTGGTCTCTTAAACTATTTTTATTTTTAAAATTCCTTTTCTTTTTTCTGCTCTGACTGGGTGTTTTTTCCTTTTTACCTGTCTTCCAAATCACTGGTTCAGTTCTCTGCTTTATCCAACCTGCTGTTAATTGCTGCCAGTGTAGTCTTCATTTCAGATATTGTATTATTCATTCCTGACTGGTCCTTTTTAATGGTTTCTATGTTCTTTTTCACACTGTTGAGTATCTGATTAACCATTACTTTGAACACTATATCTGATAAATTGCTTACCTTCATTTTATTTAGCTCTTTTTCTGGGGATTTCTCCTCTTATTTCATTTGGGGCATGTTTCTTTGGTTCCCCATTTTGGCTGCCTCCTTGTTTTTGTTTCTGTATATTAGACAGATCTGCTATGACTCGCAGTCTTTGTGGGGTGACCTTATATAGTAGGTGTCCTGTGGAATAGCACAGCCTCCTAGATCACTTGAACTGGTTGCTTTAGGAATGTCCCTGTGTGTTATGTGGGCCCCCCTGTTGTAATTGAGTCTTGATTGCTGTTTGCCCATTTTTGTGTGAGATTGACCCTCAGGCTGGCAGACCATGAAACTCAACCTCATCCACTGCATTTGAGCTGCTGTGCTGATGCTGACTACACAAAAAAAATTTGCCTGCACGGGGTTTGCTGCCTGCTGAGGCCTCCCTTTATGGATGCTGCTTACATACACAAAACGTATGTTAAGCTTATTGCATCCTGCTCTGATTTTGTCTGAATATGACCACTGTGTATGTTGTTTCTGGGCCTCTTGGGAGGGACTTTGATGCAGACCAATGTCAGATGCTGCCTGTGTTTGGCCGTGAGCAACCTATTTTGGGCTACAAGCTATCCACTATTTGTGTCTGCTTCTGCTGGGCCTTGGGGCAGGTGCATAGGGCCAAGCTGCAAACCAAGGTGGGATTTTAGCAGCACAAGGCCTGAGGGAAAAACAACGAAAGTCCCAACTTTGAAATTTGCCTCCACCTGTCTTTTCCTGCCAGATACTTGTTAGGCTTAGTCACTGAAGGAGCTTCTGGTGGCACTCAAGTTGCATGAAGTTCACAGTGAGTCACCAGGTAGTGTGAGCAGTGTTTACCAGATTGACACAGGTTCCAGTGCTAGGTCTGAGGCCATTTAGCAATGTCACTCAGTATACCAAGTCTAGCTGCTACCCACTGGCTGCTTGCATATTTTCGTGTTGGGGTGGGGTCTCAGGGAGTTATCAAGGTGAGGTCAGCATAGTTTATCAGGCCTGAACAGACCAAGATTTGGCTGTGTAAAGGGAGCACTCTGTACCAGTTGGGCATGCAAGGGAAAAATGGACCTTGTGCTAGGGTCACACAACTCATTGTGTTTCACATCTGGCCAAGAGGAGATGGAGCTTAATAGTGTGGGGCTGCAGGGAGTTGGGAGGATGGAGCTAGTAGAAATTCTGTGAGGGGAGGAGTTGCCAGTAAGGCTTCCAGAATGGTGGAGAATGTCGCCCCCACCACAGAGCCATACAACTCAGTCTATCCCAGATTTTACCCTGACCTTGGTGGGGCAGAATCCTGAGCCTGGTGAGTGGTGCTGTTGGAGCTTGGAGGGTGGGCCTGCCAGCAGCCTGGAGGGTGGTTCTATCAGAACTCCCTTGAGGAGGAAATGTCAGTCAGGTTCAGAGGAAAGTCAGGTTCGGAGAGAGGAATATCCCCATACCAAATCCACACAACTTAGTCACAGACATTCACTTGCCTCTGACCAGACCTCTACACCCTAGCCAACACAGATTACTCCTCAGCAGGGTATAAGATCTACAGGATGGGGCAAGAAGGATTCCAGTTAGCGGAGCTACTGCTTTCCCCCAGTCTGATATTTTATGGAGGGGAGTGCTCCACCCAGTAAAGATGGTATCTACATTGTGTGAGAGGGACTCAGCTCAAGGATCCTGGCAGCTGTTCCTTCAGATTTCTTCCCAGAGCCACAGACTCCAGACTCTCCTCATGTAACTCTCTTCTACTCTGTCCTCCCTCTGCCAAATCTCTGCGTGAGTGGTCACATAAAAAATCTTGTGCATTGGCCCTTTAAAAGGGTGCTTATGTCTCTAACAGACTCCTGCATATCCCTGGTGGAAAGAACCTCCACTGATATTCATAGCCAGATATTATGTAGGCACCTCTTCCTGGGTCTGGTGATCTGGGCTGGGGAGCCTGGCTTGGGATTGAGACCCCACACTTCTTAGGGGGAACCTCTGCAGTTAAGATACCCCTCCAGGACCTCAGCCACCTCTTGAGGGAATGCGACCTGCCACTTTCTTGTTTCTGTTCTTCCTACCAGGCTTGATGTGATTTCTGTAAATCCTTTGTTATATGACTTCTCTTCAGCTAGTCTTCAGTTGGGTATTCAGGGTGACTGTTGCATAATTTAGTTGTAATTCCAGTTTGGTCCTGGGAGGAGGTGAATGTAGCTTCCACCTACTCCACCATGATTTTGGATCTCCCTAAATAAACTTTATTTTATTCCCTAAGGTAGTTCTTTCCCACCTTACCTCTTCTCAAGTGACCTAAGAATTTCAATTCCTGCACAGTCAGCTGCATATTTCATAGATAAAAAGAAGCAACTAGAAAAAATTTCATCATTTCTCTTCATCAGTTGCATCACCCTACTTCACCTCTGCTCATGTGCTCGGCCTTCCCTCTGTGTCTTTGCTCTTATATGAAGGCCAGTAAAATGCAATTAACCTTTCTCTGTGGGATCTTTGTCCGTAGCTTAAAGTTACCTTCCCTTGATCTCCAGCTTGTATCCCATTTCACTGACATATTTACAGCTAAACTTCTTTTTTTAAATTTTTTTTAGATATTATTTATTTACTTTTAGAGAGAGGAGAAGTGGGGGAGAAAGTGGGGGAGAGAAACATTGATGTGCAAGAGAAGGTTGCTTCTTGTATGCTCCCAGTGGGGGACCTGGCCTGCAACCTAGGCATGTACTCTGAATGGTAACTGAACCGGCAAACTTTAGGTTCGCAGGCTTGTGCCCAATCCACTGAGCCACACCAGCCAGGGCTACAGCCAAACTTCTTGAAAGACTACCTGTCTCCATTTCTTCCTCTTCATTCTTTCTACAACCTACTTCATTTTACCTCCATTGTCCCCATGACTTTTGGCCAATGTCTTTCCAGAGCCAATGCCCTTGTCTCCCTCAACCTCTCACAAGTATTTGCACCATGGAAAAATCCTTCTCCTTGTGATACTTTCTTCTCTCATTTTTATGATACTACTTCCACTTCATCTTCTTGTTACCTCTCTTATTCTAGCTCACTCCTGTTTGTTGGCCCCTGTTCTTTTTCTCAGATCTCTAAACCTCAGCTATCTTCCAGCGCTCTTCCATCTATACTCTAGCTGTTATTATCTAACTCCATACTTCAAAATCCATGCCTTAATTAATTACACATTCATATCTGTAGTTCAGACCACTCCCCTGCTCTCTGTACATACATCCAGCTACCAACTTGACACCTCCATGTATTTATAAAACACAGTGATAGAAAATCTCCTAGTAGACTTGACATTTTAGGCCATAAGTTCTTGTCTAGAATCTCCTCAAAATGCACACGGGATATCAACAGACCTTTGAAAAGGAACAAAGTATCTATTTTACCTACTAATTTGTCTATCTAGCAGATTGGAAAAAAATCATGTGGACATTGTTACCTTATAAAAAATATACAACAGGTTATTGAGTAACATTGTTTCATTCAGCATCATTTTGTTATAACATTGATGAGATGCTATAGGAACCTAATTCTTGTTTAGATTAATTAGCCTATAGTAAAATTGGTTATATTATATGTCATTTTACGTAAAGTCACTATCGATGATGTTAAGTGAGAACTCACTGTTGTATAATAGGTTGTAAATCACCCCAGAAATTTAAAAATATAGTAAAATTATCAATCTAATTTAATAATTCTCACTATAAAATCCCAGTTATTCAATTGATAACATATGTTTTAGAAACTGTTATTTCTAATTCTCTCTATTCATTTCAGTTGCATATCTCATACCAATCTAGATGCAATAAAAAAAGTATTTATTCATTTTAACTCCTTACATCAAATATATAGATTATAGTTTTTATTACTAAAACTATTATCTTAAAATTGTTGCATTCTTAATTAACAAAATATTGACTTATTTCCTATGGATTCACAAGGCACCTTCCATTTTTAGTACCATGAAGCTGCCTTTCTCCTATTCTTAGCTACACAAGTATTATGTATCTTAAATAGGCAATGGATACCTAACTATCTGACTCCATGAATGAATAAAGGAAAAATACATACATACATACATACATACAAGCTAAAGAGCGCAAAGGTGACGTTTCAGAGTTAGCGGTATCAAGCCACCTGGTGACTGATAACTCACCCACACTAATAGTCTCATTGTTGGAACGAGGCAGTTGACAATTTACTGATATGTCTTTTCAGGACTATCGGTTATATAGGGAGCACAACTAAAAGATCTGAGCATGTGACTTTTATCCTGCTTCCTTAATTTTGTAACAACGTCAGATAAACCATCCCTGCTTTATTGAGGGTTCCTTATAACGCCAGACAAAGGAAACCATCGGATGAGCAGGGAAGGTTGTGTATCTGTAGGGCTCACATTTAGATTCCCGTTAATGGGGCTCCAGAAAGTTATCCCAAGATTAGTGGAATCTGAAAGGTTTTTTTCTGTCAGTAGAAACTTCCTGTGTTTCTCCTTTGTCCTTTTATTGCCCATGTATATTTTGGGTTCCAGTAAAGATCAAGTGACTGACTATACAATGACCAAGAAACCTGCTGTGAAAAGAAAAGGGGAAACTGGCTTTTCTTCATTGCTCCTGATGCCTAATTCTCTTGTATTAAAGATAGTTCCTACTGTAATAATCTGAGTGTAGGGTTCATGGCTCTGTTATTTTTTTTTTACCTACTTTTAAAGGCCTCTTTTTGTTTGTTCCTTTTTTATTGTATTTTTTCTGTTACCATTTACCCCCCCTTATACTCAGCTCTGCACCACAATCACTGCCCTGTTGTCAATGTCTGTGAGTACTTTCACCCTTTGTTCAATCCCCTCACCCCCTAATCCCCACCTGCCTGCCCGCCCTTGGTCTATGAGTCTGTCACTACTTTGCTTGTTAGTCCAGTTCATTCATTAGATTTCACATATAAGTGAAATCATATGGTATTTGTTTTTCTCTGACTGGCTTATTTCATTTCGCATAGTGTTCTCCAGGTCCATCCATGCTGTCACAAAGGATAAAACTTTTATTTTTTTCATCTGAGTAGTATTCCATTGTGTAAATGTCCCATAGCTGTTTTATCCACTTATCTATTGATGGACAGCTGGACTGCTTCCACATCTGGCACTTGTAAATAACGTTGCAATGAACATTGGGGTGCATATGTTCTTTTGAATTAGTGCTACAGGTTTCTTTGGATAAATTCCCAGAAGTGCAATCACCATGCCATATGGCAGGTACATTTTTAATTTTTTGAGGTATCTCCTCAAAAAATTACTGCTTTCCACAGTGGCTGCACCAATCCACATTCCCAAAAATAGTGTAAAAAGGTTCCCATTTCTCTACATCCTTGCCAGCATTTTTTTGGTGATTTATTGATAGACATTCACTGGCATGAGGTGATATTTCATTGTGTTTTTAATTTACATTTCTCTGATACTTAGCTATGTTGAGCATTTTTCATGTGTTTATTGGCTATCTGTGTGTCCTCTTTGGAGAAGTGTCTATTTAGGTCCTTTGCCCAGTTTTTAATTGGATTGTTTGCTTTTTGTTGTTGAGTTTTGTAAATTCCTTATAAAGTTTGGATATTAATCCCTTATCAGATGTATCAGCAAATATGTTCTACCATTCAGTGTGTTATCTTTTTATTTTGTTGATGGTTCCTTTGCTGTGAAAAACCTTCTTGATTTGACCTAGTCCTATTTATTTCTTCTTTTGTTTCCCTTGCCTGAAGATATATATATATATCAGAAAAAATATTGCTATGAGCAGTATCTGAGATTTTACTGCCTATATTTCCTTCTAAGATTTTTATAGTTTGGGGGCTAACATTTAAGCCTTAATCCACTTTGTATTTATTCTGTGTGTGGCAAAGAAGTTGGTCTAGTTTCAGTTTTCTGCACATATCTGTCTAGTTTTCTCAACATCATTTATTGAATGAACTATCTTTAGCCCATTATATGTGATTGCTCCTCTTGCAAATGTTAACTGTAAAGGTATGGGTTTATTTCTGTGCTCTCTATTCTGTTCTATTGATCTATGTGTCTGTTGTTTATTTTCCTTGTTTGTTCATTTTTTTAAGATTGTATTTATTTATTTGTTTTTAGACAGAGGGGAAGGCAGAGAGAGAAAGAGAGGGAGAGAAACATCAATGTGTGGTTGCCTCTTGTGTGCCCCATACCAGGGACCTGGCCCACAACCCAGGCATGTGCCCTGACAGGAAGTCGAACTGGTAACCTTTTGGTTCACAGGCTGGCATTCAATCCACTGAGCCATACCAGCCAGGACTATGTGTCTGTTTTTATGCCAGTACCACAGTGTTTTGATTACTATAGCCTTGTATTGTATTTTGTTATCAGGTAGCATGATTCCTCTAACTTTGTTGTTTTTTGACAAGATCACCATTGCTATTCAGGGCCTTCTGTGGGTCCATATAAATTTTAAAATATTTGGACTAGTTCTGTGAAATATACCACTGGTATGCTGATAGGAAAAGCATTGATTCTATAGATTTCTTTGGGTAGTATAGACATTTTAATGATGTTAATTCATCCCATCCATGAAGATGGTGTGTGCCTCCACTTATTTTTATCTTCTTCAGTTTCTTTCTTCAGTGTCTTCTAATTTTCTGAGTACAAGTCTTTTACACCTTTGGTTAGATTTATTTCTAGATATTTTATTTTTTGAAGCAATTGTGAATAGGATCATTTTGTTAATTTCCTTTTCTGATAGTGCATTATTGGCATATTAAATTGCAACTGATTTCTGGATATTAATTTTGTATCATGCTAATAAACTGAATTCATTTATCAGTTCCAATATTTCCTTGGTGAAGTCTTTATGGTTTTCTATGTACAGTATCATATAAACTGCAAGTAAAGACAGGTTCACATCTTCCTCCACCCTTTGGATGCCTTTTATTCCTTCTCCTTGTCTGATCGCTATGACTTGGACTTCCAGTGCTATGTTGAAAAGGTGACATGAATGTGGACATCCCTGCCTTGTTCCCAGCCTTAGGGGGAACACTCGTAGTTTCTGCCCATTGAGTATGATGTTGGCAGTGGGTTTTTAATATATGGCCTTTATTATGTTTAGTTATTTTCTCTCTTTTCCCACTTTGTTTTTGGGAGTTTTTATCATAAATGGGTGCTGGATTTTATAAAATACTTTTTCTGCATCTATTGATATGATCATGTGACTTTTATCCTTCATTCTGTTTATGTGGTATGTCATAGTTATTGATTTGTGAATGTTGTACCAACCTTGCACTTCTGGAATAAATCCCACTTGATCATGGGGTATGATCTTTTTGATGTATCACTGTTTTTGGTTTGCTAATATTTTGTAAAGATTTTAGCTTCTATAGTCCTCAGGGATATTGGACTATAATTTTCTTTTTCTTGTGGTGTCTTTATCTGGTTTTGGAGTTAGGATAATGGTGCCCTCATAAACTGAGTGTGGGAGCCTCTTCTCCTGAATTTTTTGAAATAGCTTGAGAAGGAGAGGTGTTAGTTCTTCTTTGATATTTGGTATAATTAACATGTGAAGTCATCCTGTTCCACAGATTTTGGGTTGTTGTGTTCTCATTTTCATTTATTTCAAGTATCTTTTGATTTCTTCCTTGATCTTTTTGTTGTCCCATTCATTGTTTAATAACATGTTATTTAGCTTCCATGTCTTTGTGTATTTTTTCAGTTTTCTTCTTGTGATTGATTTTTAGTTTCATGGCACTGTGGTTGGAGAAGACCCTTGATGGGATTTTAATCTTCTTGACTTTTAATGGCCTATTGGTCATATCTTTGTTTTTTGTTCTCATGAGCCTTTGTGGTATTTTGTGGTATTTTTTCCCTCTTATGACCTCTGTCCCAAGATTTCTTCCCATCTACCCATTCTCTTTCTATCCTGCAGAGTGATTTCTACTCTGCATTTCACCCTGGTTTTACCTCCAAGAAGTTGTATGGCCTTAGACAATTCATAACCCCCTTGAGAGCTTCATGTTTCTTATTTGTAAAATGAAACAGTTTGGTTAGGAATTTTCTAAGGGTCCTGTTGGCTCTGATATGCTCTCTCTTCTAGAAGATATCAACTCCCAATTGGCATGTATCAGGCATTATTTTATATGCTCACAGGAATCGCACACGTCTGTCATTCTCCCTGGGTGTTGAAGTCCAGTGATTAAGTTATTCACCTCTGTGCTTATCAGAGCTGACTAAAGAACCCTGAACCACTTGATGTTTTTGGGTCCTGAATTTATAGGAGAGGCTTAGAGAATGCTAAGGCATTGCTGGAGTGCTGAAAAATTTAGAAACTTTGTTGAGGTGTGTACCCGTCTCTTTAACTTCCTAGGTTTAGGTTTTCTCGTTTGTACCAAGAAGGGAATGGATGAGATCAGAGGTTGCCAACCAGGCAGCACATGAGGAATTATAAAATTATAGATTACCCAAGGTCCTGTAAGACCAATTAAATCAGTTCTCTTGGTTGGGAGCAGGGAACCTGGGTATGATATCTATGTTTTTAAAAAGTGTTTCAGGTGTATCTAGACTTCTGAATCACTGCATTAGATGATCCCCATGTTCTGATTTTTATGGGTGTGTTATGGCAGGGGATCAGCAAGCGATTTCCTATAGAAGGTCAGATAGTAACTATTTTTTGCTCTGCTGGCTATATGATTTCTATGTCAACTACTCAACCCTGCTTTTGTAGGGCAAAGTAAATGTGAAAAATGGGTATGACTAGATTTGACCATTGAGCCACAGTTTTGCTGACATCTGGTGTATGGTATAGAACTTACTTTGGAATTGACAGACCACCAGCTAATTGTTTTATATATGAGGTCTGTCCAGAAAATATCCAGCCAGTGCTTTGAAAAATAGAGACATGTATTAAAGATGATACAAGATACAAGAAACATTGTACATAGGACAATGACACCTCAGTCCCCTTCAAAGTAGGCAGCTTGGGAACTCACCCAGTTCTCCCAATGCCTCTTTCACTATTTAAAACAGTCCACAAAACCCTTTGTTGGAATTATCATCAGCTGCCCCATCGTATTTTCCTGAATCTCATTGACAGCCTGAAATCTCTTTTGTTCATAGATGATTTTAGTTTTGAGAAAAACCAGAAGTCATAGGGTGCCAAATCTGGGCTGTAGGGGGGCTGAGCTACCTGGGTGATTTGATGTTTTGCCAAAAAACTCTGCATGAGATGTGATGCCTGAGCAGGTGTGTTGTCATGATGAAGCTACCAATCACTGGTTGCCCACAGCTGCGGCTGTTTTCACTGTATTGCACCTC
Source organism: Mormoops blainvillei (assembly GCA_004026545.1). Taxonomy (NCBI): domain Eukaryota; kingdom Metazoa; phylum Chordata; class Mammalia; order Chiroptera; family Mormoopidae; genus Mormoops; species Mormoops blainvillei. The sequence continues at coordinate 202,016 of PVJD01001283.1, forward strand.
TTGACCAATGAGGAACGTTGAGATAGTGCAGTTCATTAATTGTTTGGCCTGGAACGGTGCACTCATGATGGACAGTGCTTTCCCAGTCAAAAACCACAGTTCACATGGTCTTGATCTTGCTGCAACTTTTCTGTGCCTTCTTTGGGTGTGAAAAACCAGGCAACTTTCTGTTATGTCAAGAACACAATCTCTATAACTTCTTGCAGTCAGAAAAAGTGACACTGACTTATCATGTGATTTGCCACAGGTTAGAGTATGTAAATCATTTGTGTAGATAGCAAGTGATAATAATTTACTAAGGGTTAGACTTTATAGTACACTATAAGTAACTCACTTATGCTGTTAACGTTAATGAATTATAGCAATATGGTACCTGACTTTTTATGTGCTCTAGGAGCACAACTGATACAGAAAGATAGACCAGAGTTTCAAGAATATGTTTTCAGCAGAACCTGTTTTCATGATAACCATTGTCTCTTAAGCCTGTGTGCGGGCCCTAAAGATTCATAGGGCCTTGCATCAGGTATGTGTTAGTGAGTCCCGAGAAGCAAGGGGTTGGGCCTATCTGGAAGGAGCTATGATTTAAAATATTTTAATACCTCCTTTTATATTCTTCACATTTTGAAATTTTCCTTGTGAAATGTGTGATGTTTTCCACATTGTGCAAGTTTTCCAGATGCTTCTCTTCACATTTATTTCTTGCAATCTTCCTGTAACAACCAGTTATGAAAACTCTTTACAGTATCTCTAACCAGATGTCTGGATCATAAAATAAATTTTCTATTGTCATGGCTTTTGGGATGCCTGGGTTTATGAACAAACAAAAGAGTAAAAGGAACTTGAATGATTTTATGAGGGAGGGAAATGTGGCTTCATAATTTATTCTAGAAAAGGTCTTTAAACCCTCTCTCCCCTCTGTGTCAACAAAAAGTGAAAAGGAAAACCAGGGATTATTTTCTTTTTCCCTTAAATATATTCCTTATAAAGTAAGGTTGAGATGAGGCCCTACAGCTACCTTTTTGTTAAAACCATCTCTCACATGACTCCACACCAAGAAGACAAAGAATCCAATTAAAAAATAGGCAAAGGACCTGAACACACACTTCTCCAAGGAAGACATACAGAGGGCCCAGAGACACATGAAAAGATGTTCAGCATCACTAGCCATCAGAGAGATGCAAATTAAAACCACCGTGAGATGCCACTTCACACCAGTCAGAATGGCCATCATGACCAAATCAACAAACAACAAGTGCTGGCTCGGATGTGGAGGAAAGGGAACCCTAGTGCACCGTTGGTGGGAATGCAGACTAGTGTACCCACTGTGGAAAACAGTTTGGAATTTCTTCAAGAAACTAAAAGTGGAACTGCCTTTTGACCCAGCAATTCCACTGCTGGGATTATACCCAAAGAATCCTGAAACACCAATTCAAAAGAACCTGTGCACCCCAATGTTCATAGCTTTCACAATTTACAATAGCCTAGAATTGGAAGCAACCTAAGTGCCCATCAGTAAATGAGTGGATCAAAAAACTATGGTACATTTACACAATGGAATACTTTCCAGCAGAAAGAAAGAAGGAGCTACTACCCTTCACGACACCATGGGTGGAACTGGAGAACATTATACTAAATGAAATAAGTGAGACAGTGAAAGACAAATACCATATGATCTCACCTATAAGTGAAACCAAATCAACAAAACAAACAAATGAGCAAAATAGAACCAGAGATTTGGAAATAAAGAACAAAATGACAGTGATCAGAGGGGAGGGGGAAGGGGAATAATGGGGGAAAGAAGGGGAGGAGAAAAGCCAAGGAACACAAAGAGAGGACTCATGAGTATGGACAATGGAGGGGGCGGGGACTGTAGGAGTGGCAGGGTTGAGTCATGGGAGAGCAGTGGGGAAAAAGGCAGGATGACTGTAACTGAACAACAGTAATAATTTAAAAAATCCATCACATTTCCAAAAGACTTCGTTCTTCTGTGCTTAGATTAGTAACTTTTGATGTTACTATAAAGATGATGGGACTCAGTTTTAAATTGATTCAGAGAATTTTTGAGCATAGCAAATTTAAATAATAAAATGAAAAATGTAAAGCAAATGATTCTCAAGCAAAAATTACTTTATTTTGGCCAAACTCCAATTTTATAGAAATCTACAGATTATATCATTTTCCTTTTCACATAAAGAATGGGTTCAATGTCTCTGTGTCTGAGTCTCTTTTGGCTTCATCATTTACTTCTCATTATTTAAGTCAAGTGTTCCCACCAAAACTGGGGATGGCTGCACAAGGACTGATGTCAGTGGGCCAGACAGAGCTGCCCATCATTCCTCCTCAGGCAGCCCTTTTCTATGCACAAGAAGCAACATCTTAAGGTTAGGAGTTGCCAGTTTACAGTCACTGTGACAATTTCCAGATCTGAATTTTCATCTAGCTCACCCTAGACAGCTGGACAATGGCACAGATGTTTTTTACATGTCATCTGAAAATTGTTTAGTAGACATTCTAATTTAGAGAAAGGATTATGTTAGGTTAAAAAACTCAATGAAAACAAATGGATGAGACTAAAAATAGTTCCGTGTGTTGCAATTTCCTTCTAATCCAAATAGCAATGTATATTTTCAGGCTGAGGAGCTCAGTGGCATAACATACCCTGGATTACCTGCTAAACTACTCACCACACAGCCATTCTCCTTACACAGACATGGCTTTCTGCATGTGAGGTGGAAGAATGGTTTCATTTATGATTAACAAAGATTTATTAAGCTGATAATTAGATGGCGAGAATAGAGGAATGCGTTGAGTAATGTTACTGTTGTAGGCACAGCAGGTTTAACATGAAACCCCTGAAACATGAGCTACAGGCCCTGCACTTATTCCATTTCAAAGGCCCTGCACTTAATTATATATGCATAATTTTGATTCTTTTTTTTCTTGAAGACATGATTATTGATTTTAGAGAGAGGGGAAGGAGAGAGAGAGAGAGGGAAAGAAGACACAAGAGACAAACATCGATTAGCTACCTCTTGTATGTGCCTGATGAGGACTGAACCCGCAACCTAGGCATGTGCCCTGACTGGGAATTGAACCTGTGACCCAAGAGACCACGATCCAACCACCTGTGCCATACTGGCCAGGGCTTGATTCTTTTTTAAAGACAAGTCCTTCAAAGTAATTAAGTTTCAGTTTCCACAAAACCTGGGCTGGCCTCAGATCACGGCTATGAATCTTAGGCTTCAAAATCAAGTTTTCAAAAAAATATGTCTTTGCTTTTGCTATAGTCAAATTTATTTTCTATTTGAATAAGTGTTCTACTGAGTGAAAGAAACAATCTCAGAGATCTTGCCAGATGTGCATGTAAGTTCTGACTGGAGTTTTCAAAATGCTAAGATACTAGGTGAAGGGGCACCGGGGCCTAGATTGTCCTTTGTCATGTTTACTGTCTCTGAAGCATTGAGGTTCTTAGAGATTACAATAGAGTCGGATTGAATCTTTCTCTTTGTCCTGATTGTGAGCTCTCCTTTGATGAACTCTCTCTCAGGTTCTTCCATGTACCTGAGGCATGGAAGATCCCTAGGGATCAGAAGACTGGAATTCTTTGGCTTCCTTTCAGCACCATGCTGGAGACTTAAGGAAATCAGAAGCTGTCATCTGTGTCTAGACATGCCAAGGAACCATCTCCAGTCCATGACTCCCATGCCAGGCCAGGCACTGGAAGCTTCTCTAATGCAAACCTGTTTCCTGGGTCCCACCTTGGAATTGAGGCACAGGCCTCCTATTTTCTAAAAGCCCCAAAATCTGCGTCAGGATGAAACCACGGTTCAGTCACAAGGCAAAACTCCTTTTTAAAGAAACTGGTGTCTCAGCCCTCTTGCCCCCATTCATGAATCAGGTTGTAGAATGAGGAAAGGAGCTGTTTCTCTTACATTGGAGTTCATCTGTGGCTGTTGTTTTTGTATAAACACTGTGCTTTCAGTTCTTCAGGCTTTGGCTTTTGAAGCTTAAAAGACAATATTCATGTGGCTTTAATTTTTCAAACCATCAATCTCTGACTCCAAAAGCCACTTTTTGAACCTTGAAAGACCAGAATTAATTTTCTGTGCTCTGGTTCTGATGTGGCTTCTCCTTCAAAAGGCACTGGAAACAGAATGTGTAAATTGGAGACCCTGTGAGGTACAAAACATTAGTTAGTAATTAATACTATTATTTGGCCACATTATCTATTCAGTAATGTCATCTCAATGGCTGCAAAGCTGACCATAATGCAGGTATCTGCTCTTGCCACCTTTTCTTCCCATCAGATGTTCTAACCCATTGAATTGAATGAAGGTCTGCTCATGTGCTGTGGGTGAGCGCCCGTCGTTAAGATGAACTTGTTCTTGGTCAGGTCAGGGTAAGCAGGTCATGTTGTGGGTGACGGTAATAGTCTGTCCTGCAGCCATTTTAAGCAACTAAACTATATAAAGATGTCAATTTGAAAATTTCACTCTCTAAATTTAGTAAGTATGTTCTATTTGCTGCATTAGACATTAGAAGTTCTGGATTTACCCTTCATTAATGAGCCTCATTAATGAAGAAGGTAATTTGCTGTGCTCAAACACAAATTCTTACACAAAATATTGCATACTACATTTCAGTGCTTCCAAAATAGTAGTTTTGGATGTTATTTTGTAATAAAAAATGCACATTATTTTGAGTTGTTTAGATAAGTAACTTAATACTTAAATGTTTTATTGATTGTGTGGGAGTGTTATAAATGAAGGATTTTGTTATAGAGCATTTTTCTTGACATTCTAAAGCACTTAACAAAGACAAATTTGTAATATTTCATACCACTGACATGTATAAATGTCAACAGTCTCAAGTGCATTTCTCTCAATCTCTCATTTCAATAGAGTGATGTTATTCTTATGCAGCATAAATACAATAAGATATTTGAAATGTATTTGAGCTACTTTTCTGGTGGCTCCATCTCAGTGGTAGTTACAATTCTAATTTATCTTTCAGAACTTAAATAGACTAGCAGCTTCCTGTAAAAATTAATGACAGTGAAATGCAAGAGTATACTTTAATTCAAAGTTAATAAAAGTAACTGAACTGGGATTTAACGACCACTGAAAGTCACCCATAACTTGTAATTTTAAAATACTACATGTGGGAGCAATAATGATTATATGCCGTTCACATCCCCTGGAATTGTAAGATGAATGTCTGCTTTGGATACTCTCTACTTCCATTAACAGTGGGTTTGGTTTAAAAGGATTTTTTCTTGAATATTAAACAATTGTTGAAGATAATTCCAAGATGAGGAAAACTGGAGCACAGAATTACTAGATAAAAGCAATAACTTCACAAACAACAGGCTTGATCAATGGCATGGAGAAACAGATGGCACAATTAAACGTACTAAGTTGGAACTTTTAATGTTCCATTAAGGATCAGTATCTAAATTCCTCAACCTCCTCCACCAATCATTTCATAGATAAAGAATTTTTCTCAGTCAATTTATGAAAAATAGAAATAATAGAAGCAAATGCCACAAATACATTTCTTCCATTTTTCACAAAAGTATTATTTCTAATAATCTAAATCTTAACTGTAAATAAAATAATATATTACCATTGTAAAGGAGAAGGATAACTTTTTGACTGAGTAAAGCCAGAATCAACAGTTAGTTTTAAAGCAAGAAAAAGCAGTAAATTTCTGTCCAGTAAACTATTAATTTCTGGGAAAGACTGAGTCACAGGATTAAGGATGATATCTTTTAAATTAGAAATTGAGTGAATTCAAAGGCTGTAATTCTTTCTTCTTATTCATTCATCTACAAGCATATTTAATCATTCACATATTTATTCCTTAATTAATTTTTCAAAAATAATTATTGAGTGCCTTTTTTATGCCACGCTATTTTAAAAATTATATTCCAAATTCTAATAAATCATAATTATTCATAATTGAACTGTTTTATTTTTATTTTTATTTACTTTAAAGGTATATGTTGTTTAGTATTATATGAATAAGTTTGTGAAGCAGATACAATTTAATTTCACATATAACCCTTGTACACAGTCACATTTTGCTCAGCAATGGAAATTGATCTTTAAAATGATTAAAATGTAGTTATTTAACTACAGATGTATGCCGATGACTTAAATTTGTTTGAAAAAATATTATGAAGTTATTCAACATTTACTAAACATCAAGGGTTTACTTACCACCCAGCTGACATAGAATTGTAGGGAGTTATTAAGGTAATTCAAGAGAAAGGCAAGAAGCTTCCACGGTAGTTTTGAGGTCTAGAACATATTATTATACCAGTCACATGACATTGTGCAGTGCTGCTCACAGTATAAAAAGTTTTCCCCTTGCCATCATCTGATCCCTTGAGTATAGTTTGGCTATTTATGAGGAGCTTGCATAACTGAGAATTAAGTGATCACGAAAAGAAGCAGGTCTATCCAAAGCCCATTTATATACTGTATTTGGTCATGTATAATCGCGCCTTTTGCTCAACTTTTGAGGTAAAAATAAGGATGCACATTATACATGGGTATAATGGTTACATACCATGGGTATAATAATCGGCATGATAATCCCATGTATAATGTGCACAAAAACATGGGCACACATTATTCAGGGTAAAAAGTAACTCCTAGTTAATTCTCTTTGGTTAAACTTTTAATTATATCCAATTTCCTGTGATTTCATTGACAAACCTAATGACAAATAAGCAAGTGATGAGTAAGCTAGTGTTACATCCTGCAAGTTATTTTTAGGAAACATCAAACTAATTATGACATTGTCTGCAACTATAAAACAAACAAAAATAAAATATTGTTATTTTCATTTCAGATGCGATCTGTGAGCCGAGTCTTTAAGTTTATAGACCTGCCAACAGAAGAAAGCAAATCTACCAAGTTGATTAAACCATTCAAAGATGACCAGCTCTCAAAAGTTATGATTTTTGAGAATCAGCACGTGAAGAAAGATGACCTCTGGCCCTTAGGGGGCCAAATGACCGTCAAAAACCTCACAGCAAAATACATAGACAGTGGGAATGCCATATTAGAAAACATTTCCTTTTCAATAAGTCCTGGCCAGAGGGTGAGAGATTTCAACACTGCTTGCTTTGTTAGGCCTGGGTTCAGTAAGTGAATCTCAGTAGCCTGGGATGATGTGTCCATAGAGTCTGTTTGTAACACCATTATTGTAGACCAGGATCCATATTGAACATTCATATTTCAAGTTATTATTATATGGAGTCATTATTTTTTCCATGCAAAATTTAGTTTGCAGAGTCCTGAGTCTATATAATAGGTTAATTTAAATACGATTCTACTTGCAGAGCATCTAATTGATTGCTAGGTTACTAACTGAAGAAGTCATTAAATAAACCAAAATTATAACATGTTTTAGATTTTGCATCTTGAAACTATCTCCCAGAGAAATATTTTGTTATTTGCTTCGTCTAATGTCTTCTTAAATTTTGTCTAATTTACACTTTGTCAGAGAAGTGGTACTTTTCTGCTTCATTTTTTTTCAGTTTGTTTGTTTAGTTGGAGTTTTTATCAAGGTATGCCTTGATTTTTCCCAATAATTTTCTAAGCAAATTTCATCATTTAATAAGCAAATATAACTGTGCATTATTTTGAAGTACTCTTTATGGATCCCAACACCGGGCTGAACACAGAGAAAGTACTCAAATATTCTGTCTCTGGAAATGATTCTTGGAGAAAGAGATTGCCATTATTTCTACATTTTATGCTCTATAAACATGGTTTAATATTGTCTTCAAATCCCATATTCTGGGCCACTCCACAAATCTACACAAGAGTGTTATATTGTTTTGATTGTTTTCTTTTTTAAAAAATTGCAATAGAATATGAGAAAGCCACTTCTTATGAAAGCTGAATTTTAAAACTTTATGTCTTTATAGTTTAATTTCAAATAGATATTTTAAACTATTGAGATAATGGTCAAGAAAGTTTATTGGGCCACTATCTCTATCAATACATAAGAAGAGACCGTTATCACTTGCTTCTGTCCATAGGTTTAGGGATACTCGATAATTTAATGTACTGGATAAAGTTCAGTTAAAAAATAGTATAAAATGAACAAAAGTTCCTGCATATTATGATAAATGTCTTAAAATGGCATGCTGGAAATTTTGACTCACATTTTTAATCTTATAGTTAGAATAAATAAATTCACATAGTACTAAAAATAGCTATTATAATTCTTTATATTATAAATAATGGAGTTTTATTATTTTTTAATAGAAAACAGTTTTAAATGGGCATAAATGGAAAGACTTTAGTTTTTTAGGTTGAACTTACTCCTGCTATTAGAATGAGGCTTTTTTTAATCAGAATTTGTTTTATATCATAGTTCTCATGAACTCTCTGAGATTTTTTGACATTTTTGCTTCATTATTAAACTTGGGGAAATGTCAAAATTATGCTTTGGAACTGTGTAAAATTAATGATTTGCCTTCACTCCTCCTTTGCATCGAGAAAAGCATTATTAAGTACTCTATTTTGTTTTACACATCAGAGAATGCCATCAGCAGCTCAGTGTCCCTCTCCTGAAGTCACCAGGACACATACCTAAAGTGCTGTCATCAAGTTATAAAAAATCTCAACAAATAGTTTCATTTTTGACTATTGAATTTTACAAAGCTTTCCACCTTTTACCAGGGTGGAAAGCTGTGGTAAATCATTTGCTTTCCTTCCTCTTGACATCCTCCCACCCTTCAGCTCTAACTGTGCTCACTTGCCCATTCATTAAAGTCAACCAAATCCTAGTACAGTGACAGAATTTGCAGAGTCCTCTTTTCTGTACACAGTTTCCCTGATGAGAGAGTAGTAACTGGAGATACTGTAAAATGAGCAAGAAACAATGTGTTCAGGGATTTCATTTTCCTTGAACCTATAGATACAAAACAGACCATGTGTGTTCAGTAACTAATCTTTGCAAGGCGGTGTCTAGGTGCTATGGGTACGGATTTTGCCATCCATAGATGGAAAATAATGTTTATTGGGTGCTTATCATTCTCTAATCACTGTTTAAAGACCTTTATTTGCTATCACATTTGATGCTACTACAACTCAAAAAGGTAGCTATCATTACCCTTTTTGGGCACAATGGTAGAAACTGAAATTCAGTTAAGTGACTACGATATCAGGGATCTTAAACACAGGTGTATCTGACCTGAGAGGTTTTTTTTCACAAGCTGCCACTGTTTTTCTTAAAAGAAGAAAAAGAAAGAGTAGAATAAGGGTGAGGGGAGCTAGAGATATATATATAAGGAGAGAGAAAGAGAGAGAATGAATATGAAAATTTCCCAGGAGATGACAATCTAAAAGAAGTACGAGTTCCAGTAAGGGGCTGAGGCAGATTTATTGTGGGCTTAACAAAACTTATGTTTAAAGTTTCACAGAATTTCACTTGCCTGAGCCTCTCCCAAGGCCCCATGCCTATTTTTGTATTTATAATTTTAACCTTTGTTCTTGAAGAGAGCTCCCCCTCCAAACTATATAGGCTTTAGGCTCCCAAAAGACCTTTGTTATACCCTTAAACAATGGGGAGAATGCTAAGGTAATACAGAGGAGGAAGCAGTTAGTATCAGTGGGCTGATAACTGGGCTAATCAGGAAGAGTTTTCCACAGGAAGTGGCATTTAGAATAAGACAGACTTGAATTATGTGTTTAAACAAGTACAGGTGGGTGAAGAAGGGTGCTTTAAGCAGAGAGAATATCACAAGACTTAAAGGATGACAGAAAACAATTACTGTTTCAGTCAGGCTGGGGGATGCATAAAGGCTATAACGGGAGATACGATTGTATCAATCTTGAGCCCCAAAACAATAAAGGAAATGGATGACTCAGAAATTCTAATTGATTTTGCTACTAAGCAGTCTTTGATCATCTTCAAGAGCAGTGATTCTCAAAGTGTGGTCCCTGGACCAGCATCATTTACATCACTTAAAAACTTGTGAGAAATGCATATTATTGAGTGTCACCCAGTTTTACTGAATAAAAAACTCCGGGGGTGGGAACAGTGGTCTTGTTCTGTTGTACCTTCCAGGTAGTGCTTGGTCATGCCTACCCAAGGGTGAGAACCCCTATTTAAAAGAGTCATTTGGTGGAGGGGAGTGAATGTAGAAGTTCAGCTCTGAAAGGTTATTAAAGGGGTGAGTACTGAAGTGAGAAGCTATGTAGAACACCAGTGTTGGTGTTGGGAAAGAAATAGTAAGAACACCTGTGTAAGAGCATGGCTACATGGAGAGATTTGCCTTTGCAGAAGAGAGGAATATGATTTTAAACAGTTCAAGACAGGAGGAAAGAAGATAAGTGGAGTTACAGAGAAATGAAGTTAAAAAGAATCATTGAGCAAAGAGTTGGGAAGCTGAAAACGTTCATGTTATACAGCCTTAATCTTTTAAGTCAGCTGTAAGCCAAAGTCATGGAAGTTGAGTAGTGTCAGTTCTTTGACTATGTTCTTCTCATTAAGTGTTACCCTGACTATTCAAGGTCTTCTGCATATCCATTTGAACTTTAGAATCAGTTTTCAGATCCACAAAACAACTTTCTAGGATTTTGATTGGGATGACGCTGAAGCTGTAAAGCCGGGAAGAATTGACATTTTGGCAATATTTGAGTCTCCCTATCAGTAAACATGGAATCTCTCCATTTATTTAATTTTTCTTTGACTTCATTCATCATAGTTTTGTAGTTTTCCTCATCTAAATGTTGTGTATATTTTCTTAGACTTATACCTAATATTTTGTTTTGGGGTCTGCTAATGTAAATAATGTTTTTAATTTCACATTCCACTTGTTCTTTGCTAATATATAGAAAGCAATTGACTTTTGTATATTAATCTTGCATCTGGCAACTTTTCTATTGTTACTTATTATTTCTAGGAGTTTTATGTTGATTCTTCTAGGTTTTTTGCATAGATGATAATGTCATGTGTGAATAAGAACAGTTATAGTTCTTCCTTTCCAATTTGAATGCCCTTTATTTCCTTTTCTTATCTTATTGTGTTATCTAGGACTTTCACTATGATGTTGAAAAGGAGTGATGAATAGGGGACAGCCTTGATTTGTTCCTGGTGTTAACAAGGAAGCTTTGACTATTTCATTATTAAGTATGATGTTAGCTATAGGGTTTTTGTAGATGTCTATCAAGTTGAGGAAGTTCCCTTCTATTCCTAGTTTACTGAGAGTATTAGTAAAATCATGTGATTTTCTTATTTATCCCATTGATGTGATGAATTAAATTAATTGATTTTCAAATTCTGAACCAACCTTATATAACTGGGATAAATCTCACTTGGTTGTGGTACATAATCTTCTTTATACATTGTTGGGTTTGATTTGCTAATTTTTTAAGGCTTTTTAGATCTATGTTTATGAGAAATATGGGTCTGTAATGTCTTTGAATAGTTTTGGCCTCATAGAATGAGCTAGGAAGCATTTCTTCCGCTTCTATCTTCTGGAACAGATTGTAGCAAATTGGTAGAAACTCTAAATGTTTAGTAGAATTCATCGGTGAATCTATCTGGGTCTGGTAATTTCTGATTTGGAGGAATATTTATTATTGATTCAATTTATTTGAAAGATATATGCTTATTCAAATTGTCTGTTTCTTTCAGTGTGGGTTTACCAGATTATGTCTTTCAAGGGAATAGTCCATTTCATCTAGATTACCAAAGTAGTGGGCAAAGAGTTGTTCATAGGTATTTCTTTATTATTCTCTTAAACTTGGGATATGTAATTATGTCCCCTCTTTCATTTTTTATGTTAGTAATTTGTCAGTCTCTCTTATTTTCTTAGTTAACATGACCAGGAACTTACTGATTTTATTGCTCTTTTCAAAAATTAACTTTTCTTGATTTTTCTCTGACGATTTCTAGTAAATTAGTTGATTTTGCTCTAATTTTTATTTTTGTCTTTGTTTAGATTTATTTGCTCTTCTTTTTCTAGTTTTCTACAACAGAAGATTAGAATATTGATTTTAGATATCTCCTCTTTTCTATATGTATATTGAATGCTGAAAGCTTTCCTCTGTACTGTTTTTGCTTCATGCCACACATTTTGAAAATTATATTTTAATTTTTATTTTTTTGAAATATTTCACATTTTTTCCTGAGTGTTCGTTTTTGACCCATGTTGTTTAATCTACAGGTATTTGGAGATTTTCCAGCTATCTTTCTATTATTGGTTTCTAGTTTAAAATGTTTTGTGGTCTGAGAGCAGACAACATAAGACTTCTACTCTTAAGTTTGTTAAGGTATATTTTATGGCCCATACTGTGATTTATTTTGGATAATGTCCTGTGTGAGCTTGAGAATAATGTATATTTTGCTGCTATTGGAAGTAGTTGATACATGTCAATTATATTTAGTTGATTGATGGTTCTGTAAAGTTTAATTGTGTCTTTGTTGCTTTTCTTATTGTTGTATCTGTCCATTTTTGATAGAGCATTGACCTCTCTGACTGTAAAGTGGATTCATCTACTTCTCTTTGGAGTTCTGTCAATTTTTGCCTCCTTAGAAAGTTCTTTTTGTTTGTATGTGGTTGACCTAGCATTTGCAATATATATTTTCAACTAAGTCATGTCACATTTAAATAACATTATAGTATAATACTTCACAGTTAGTGCAAGTAAGTTATTATAACAATATTCCCAATTCTTCCCTCTTGTTCTTTATAATGTTGTTGCCATTAATGACACTTATATAGAAGCATATACACTATAAACATACTTAATTAAGTATATCGTTATGTTATCATTTGAAGAAACTGTTACTGTTAGATCAATGAAAATAATAAAAACGAATTTAAAAATTCTACCTTCACTTATTTATGCTTTCATGCTCATCCTTTTCTATGTAAATCTAAGTTTCTGATATATTTTCTTTTTCTCTAAAGAACTTTGTGAAACATTTTTTGCAAAGCTGGGATACTGTCATCGAACTCCCTCAACATTTGTTTGAGAAGTTTTTTATTTCTCCTTTACTTTTGAAGGATAATTTCACAGAGCACTGAATTCTAGTTTGGTGGAGTTTTTTCTCTCAACACTAAATATTTCACCCCATTCTCTTTTTGCTTGCATGTTTTCTGAAGAGTGGTTGGATTTAATTCTTATCCTTATTCCTCTACAGGTAAGGTGACTTCCCCCTGGCATCTTTCAAGATTTTCTCTTCTCTTACTTTCTGTAGTTTAAATATGATATACTTACATATATTTTCTTGGTATGTTATCTGAGCTTCTTGGACCTGTGGTTTAGTTTTTTGACATTAATTTGAGGAAATTCTCAGTCATTTTTTCTTCAGATAGTTCTTTTATTTCTTTCTTTCTTCCCCTCTGGTATTCCCATGATAGTATCTTCTACCTTTTTTGCTATCCCATAGTTGTTAGATATGTTATTTTTTCAGTCATTTTTCTCTTTGCTTGTTGGTTTGCAGGTTTCTTCAAGGGCCTAGATTCTTTCCTCAGCCATATTCAGTCTACTCATAAGCCTACCAAAGGCATTCTTCATTACTCTGACAGTGCTTTTTTTTTTAAATCTCTAGCATTTCTTTTGATTCCTTATCAGAATTTTCATCTTTCTACTTACATTATCCATCTGTTCTCACATATTTTCCATTAGCTACCTTAGCATATTATTCATAGTTGTTTTATATACCCATAGTGATAAATCCAACATTTCTGGTATATCTGACCCTGGTTCTGAAACTTGCTCAGTCTCTTCCAACTGTATTTTTTGCTTTTAGTATGCCTTGCAATTTTGTGTTGAAAAATGTGCACAGTGTACTGGATAAAGGAACACTGATAATTACACTTTTAGTGGCACAGCTTTGGGGGAAAGGTAGTGTTCTGTAGTTCCATGATTAGGCCTCAGTCTTTTAGTGAGCCTGTGTCCTTGAGCAGTGAGCTTCACAAAAGCTTTTCAAAGTGTTCTTCCCCAGTGTAGCAGGATGGCTAGTGTAGGCTAGAGCTGGGTATTTTCCTTCCCTAAATCAGCGAGAGTCTATAATTTTTTTTAAAAAGTAGTTTAGGCTCTGGTAAAATAGTCTCTTGAGGGAGTCCTCAAGAAGAACAGAATACTCTGGGGCATTGCAAAATTAGTTGCTTTCCCCCACTTTCTGCTGGATGCGCAAGGCAATTTTTCTGTGCTCTTCATTGTGATGTGACACATCTGGCTGGGCTTCTGCAGGTAATACTTACAAAAGCATGCTCCCCACCATGAATGGTCTCCCTGGAGTATTTTACTCTTCAGTCTTGACCACATTGAGCCTCCAACAATTTGTAGCTACAGTTTACAAGGTTTCTTGTCATGGATTTCTCCTGCAGAAAGTTATGATTCCCTGTATCTGCCTGTCTAACTCTTCTCTTTTTGGTGGCAGAGTTTTGCCTTATCACTCTCTGACAGATCTAAGAAGGATTTTATATTTTTCCAGTTTGCTCACCTTTTTACTTGTTAAGATGAGGTAATGACATCCAAGTTCCTTATATGCCAGATCAGCAATTGAAAGTCCTGTTTTTCATCTTTTTATCCCTTTGTTTAGCTCATTACTGAGCTTACTATATATAAATGAGTGAATCAATGAATGGCTTATCCCATTTCTAGGTAATATGATTGTTTAGAATGGGAATTGATTCTTAAAATGTTATACTGAGCAGCTGTCTTATGAATGTCATATCTACTACCTTGCCTTTAAAACCTGTAATAGCATTTTGAAAACTATAATAAGAGGTCCCAACATATTTCTTTCATGCTGAATTAATTTGAGACTTACATTTAGTTACTATTTTGATTATCCAGAAATCCTGCAAGCTCAGCTGTAGTCAGATTTGTCTTCTTGAAAAAAATTTTTGAAAAGCACTGATGTGGACATTTCTAGTTATAGATTTCAGTATTGTAGGTTAAGTGGTGTTTCTGGGTAAATTCAGACTGATATAACAAACTGGCATAGTCTAGGTGGCTTTTAAACAACAGAAATTTTTTTCTCACAATTCTGAAAGCTGAGAGGTCTAAGATCATGGTGCCAGCAGATTTGGTGTTTGCTGAGAGCCCACTTCCTCATAGATGTCTTATCTTGTCACCGTTATCTCAAATGGTGGAAGCAGTGAGAAACTTTTCTGGGGCCTTTTAATAAGGGCACAAATCCCATTTGTAAGGGTTGTACTCTCATGACCTATACTTCCCCCAAAGGCCTTACCTCCTAATTCTATCACATTGGGGGTTAGAATTTCAACATATGAAGTCAGTGGAGACTCAAATATTTAGTCCATAGCATGGTGACAAGATTTAAAAAACCAATATTTTGTGCACAAAAACTATTCAATCTTCCTATCAAAACACTATGTCCATAGCAATTCTTTAGGGAAAAGATGTCCTGTTAATTATTTGCTCTTAATTTAGGCATTTAGTTTACGGAAACTGCATTTTAAATATTCTTTTCTTTTTTTTAAATTGAATTTGTTAAGGTCATATTGGTTCACAAAGTCATACAGGTTTCAAGCATGTAATTTAACAAACCATCACCTGCACACTCACTGCATTGTGAACCCATCATCCCAAGCAAAGTCTCTTTCTGTACCCATTTCCCCCCAACCCCCTGCCTGCTCCCTTTTCCTCTGGCTATCACCACACTGATGTCTGTGTCTATGTGTTTTATATATATATATATATATTTTTTTTTTTTTGCTTAATCCCTTCACCTTCTTTCATTCAGTTCCCAACCCCTCTCCCCACTGACAGCTGTCAGTCTGTTTCATGTATCCATGCCTGTTTCTATTCTGTTCATCAGTTCATTTTATTCATCAGATTCCACATGTAAGTGAGATTATATGGTACTTCTTTCTCTGACTGGTTTATTTCATTTATTATAATAATTTCCAGGTTGATCCATGCTGTCACAAAAGGTAAGGTTTCCTTTTTTATGGCTGAGTAGTATTCATTGTGTAAATGTACCACAGCTTATTTTATCCACTCATCTACTGATAGGTACTTGGGCTGCTTCCAAATCTTGGCTATTGTAAGTAACACTGCAGTGAACATAGGGGTGCTGTTGAATTGCTGTTCTGTGTTTCTTTGGATATACTCATGGAGTGAATCATGGAATCAAAATACAGTTCAATTTTTGATGCTTTGAGGAAACTCCAAACTGTTTTCCACAGTGACTGTACCAGTCTGCATGCATTCCCACAAATAGTGCACTAGGGTTCTCTTTTCTCCACATCCTCCCCAGCACTTGCTGTTTGTTGATTCATTTATGATGGTCATTCTCAAAGGTTTGAAGTGATATCTCATTGTAATTTTAAGCTTCATTTCTCTGATGATTAGTGACATTAAGCATTTTTTTCATGTCTTCTGGCCATCTGTATGTCCTCTTTGTAGAAGTGTCTATTCCAGTCCTTTGCCCATATTTTTTAAAGAGTATAAATTTAAAAAAAAAATTCTCACTCAAGGATATGTTCATTGATTTTAAAAAGAGAGGAAGGGAGGGGTAGAAAGAGAGAGAAATTGATGTGAGAGAGAATCATTAATTGTTTGCCTCCCATATAGACCCCTCCTGGGGATTGAACCTGCAACATTTTGGTGTATGGGACAATGCTCTAACTAACTGAGCCACCCGGCCTGGGATGCCCATTTTTTAATTGGGTTGTTTGTCTTCTTGGTGTTGAGTAGAATAAGTTCTTGATATATTTTGGAAACTAACCCCTTATTACATGTATCATTGGCACATATGTTCTCCCATTCAGTGGGTTTCCTTTTCATTTTGTTGATGGTTTCATTCCCTGTGCAAACGCTTTTGAGTTTGATGTAGTCCAATTTATTTTTTCCTTGTTTGCCTTGCCTGAAGTGATATCAGCAAAAATAGTGCTACAAGAAATGTCTGAAATTTTACTGCCTATGTTTTCTTCTGGAGAAAGAAAGAAAGAAGATTTAGTTTCAAATCTTCATTTAAGTCTTTAATCCATTTTATGTTTATTCTTGTGTATTGTGTTAGTTGGTGGTCTAGTTTCTTTTGCATGTATTTGTCCAATTTTCCCAACACCATTTATTGAAGGAACTATCTTTTCCTCATTGTATGTTTTTGCCTTCTTTGTCAAGTATTCATTGAACATATGGGCATGGGTTTATTTCTCTGCTGTCTATTTTGTTTCATTGACCTATATGCCTGTTCTTGTGCCTATACCATGTTGTATTGACTAGTATAGCCTTGTAGTTTAGTTTGATATCAGGTACTGTGATACCTACAACTTTGTTTTTCTTTCTCAAGATTGCTGAAGCTATTCAAGGTCCTTTGCGGTGCCATATAAATTTTTGGAATATTTGTTTTAGACACTCAGATATGCCACTGGTATTTTAATAAGAATTGCATTGAAACTGTAGATTGCTTTGGACAGTATGGACATTTTAATGATGTTAATTTTTCCTAACCTAACCTAAGTAGCATATAAACATGGTATACGTTACTATTTATTTGTATTTTCCTCAAATTCTTTCTTCAGTATCATAAAATTTTCTGAGTACGGATCTTTTACCTCTTAGTTAAATTTATTCTTAGATATCTCTCTTTTTGTTGCAATAGTAAATGGGATTGTTTTCTTAAATTTTTGTTTCTGATAGTTTATTACTGGTGTATAAAAATGCCACCAGTTTCTAAACATTAATTTTGTATCCTGCTGCTTCACTGAATTTGTTGATTAGATCTAGTAGATTTTTGGTTGATTCTTTAGGGTTTTCTATGTATAATATAATGTCATCTGCAAATAATGACAGTTTTGCTTCCTCCTTCCCAATTTGGATGCCTTTTATTTGTTCTTCTTGTCTGCTTACTGTGGCTAGTACTTCTAGTACTATGTTGAATAAGAGTGATAAGAGAAAACATCCCTGTCTTGTTCCTAATCTTAAGGGAAACACTTTCAGTTTTTGCCCGTTAAGTATGATGCTGGCTGTTGGTTTGTCATATATGACTTCTATTATGGTGAAGTATGATCCCTCTTTTACCACTTTGCTGAAAATTTTTGTCATAAATGGGTACTGGATTTTATCAAATGTTTTTTCTGCTTCTACATGATTTATATGATCATATGATTTTTATCGTTCATTTCATTTATATGTTGTATCATGTTTATTGATTTGCAAATACTGCGCTAATCTTGTATCCCCAGAATAAATCCCACTTGATCATGGTGTATGACATTTTTAATGTATTGTTGGATCTGATTTACTAATATTTTGTTGAGCACTTTAGTATCTGTGTTCATCAGGGATATTGGCCTATAAGTTTCTTTGTTGGTACTGTCTTTATCTGGTTTTGTAGTTAAGATATTGCTGGGCTTTTAAAAAGAGCTTGGGAGTCTTCCTTCTTCTTGAACTTTTTGGAATAGTTTCAGAAGGATAAGTGTTAGTTTTTCCTTGATTGACAAAATTTGTCTGTGAAACCATCTGGTACAAGACTTTTGTTTGCTGGGAGTTTTTAAATTACTGCTTTAATTTCAGTGGCTGTAGTTGGTCTATTCGGGTTTTCTGATTCTTCTTGATTTCAGTTTGGAAGATAGCAAATTTCTAAGATTCTATCCATTTCAGCAGATTATCTAATTTATTGGCATATTCATTGTATTTTCTTACAATCCTTTGTGTTTCTGTGGTGTCACTTGTTACTTTTATTTCATTATTGATTTTATTTATTTGGGCCCTTTTATTTTCTTGATAAGTCTGGTTTAAGGTTTGTCAATCTTGTTTATGTTTTCAAAGAACCAACCCTTTGTTTCTTTGATCTTTTGTCAATTTTTTTTAGACTCTATTTCACATATTTCTGCTCTGATATTTATTATTTCTTTTCTTCTTCTTACTCTGGGCTTTGTTTGCTTTCCTTTTTCTAGTTGTTTTAGGTGTAGGGTTAGATTGTTTATTTGATATTTTTCTTGCTTCTCGAAGTAGGTTGGTAATGCTGTGAACTTTCCTTTGAGGCCTGCTTTCTCTGTGTCCCATAGATTTTAGTTTGCTGTGTGTTCATTTTCATTTGTTCCCAGGTAATTTTGACTTCTTCCTTGATCTCATTGTTAACCCTTATTTAATAACATATTTTTTAACCTCCATGTGTTTGAATGCTTTTCAGTTATTTTATTGTCAATTACTTCTAGTTTTATACCATTGTGGTCAGAGAAGATGCTCGCTGTGGTTTCAGTCTTCTTGAATTTATTCTTACTTTGTGTCCTGTTATATGGCCTGTCTTTGAGAATGTTTCATGTACACTTGAAAGGGATGTCTATTATGCTGCTTTGGGATGAAATGTCCTATAAATATCAATTAAATCAAACCAATCCAGTGTGTCATTTAAGGTTGCTGTTGCCTTGTTGATATTTTCTCTAGAAAATCTATTCATTGATGTCAGTGGAGTGTTAAGTCCCCTACTATGACTGTATTGCTGTCTATCTCTGCCTCAATGTCTGTGAAGATATTTTTATACATTTAAATGCTCTTATATTGGGTGCATATATTTTTACAAGTGTTGTGTCCTCTTATTGAATTGATCCCTGTAGTATTATGTAGTAATATACTTTTTCTCTTGCAATGGCCTTTGTTTTGTTGTGTATCTCTCTGTTATAAGTATTGCTATTCCAGGTTTCTTTTTCCATTTCTATTTGCATGGAATGTTTTTTTCTTTTCTTCAGTTTCACTCTGTTTCTTTTGTTCTGAGTGTGGTCTCTTGTAGACAGCATATATATGGGTTATGTCTTCTTATTCATTCAGCTACCCCATTACTTTTGATTGGAGCATTTAATCCATTTACATTTTAGGTTATCATTGATAAGTATTTATTTATTGCCATTTTACTCATTATACCTATGTTCCTCTCTCTCTATTTCTTCTTTTTCTTAAAGTATGTCTTTAAACATTTTTTGGAATACTTGTTTAATGGATGAACTCATTTAGCCTTTTTTTTTTTTTTTTTTTTTTTTTTTTTTTTTTTTTTTTTTTTTTTTTTTTTTTTTTTTTTTTTTTTTTTTTTTTTTTTTTTTTTTTTTTTTTTTTTTTTTTTTTTTTTTTTTTTTTTTTTTTTTTTTTTTTTTTTTTTTTTTTTTTTTTTTTTTTTTTTTTTTTTTTTGTCTGGGAAGTTCTTTATTTTGCCTTCAATTTTAAATGGTTGCAACCAAGACTACTCAATCCAGCAAGGCAGTTACTTGCTTTTCACCATTTTAAGTATTTCATGCCAGTCCCTTCTGGTCTGAAGTATTTCTGTTGAGAAAGTCTATGGGAACTCCTTTGTAGGTAACTAACTCTCTTTTGCTGCCTTTATGATTCTCTCTTTGTCTTTAACCTTTGTCATTTTAATTATAATGTGTCTTGGTGTGGGTCTCTTTGGGTTCATCTTGATTGGGACTCTGCTTCCTGAACTTGTGTGACTTTTTCCTTCAACACATTAAGGAACTTTTCAGCCATTATTTCTTCAAACAGGTTCTCTACTCCTTGCTCATTCTCTTCTCTTTCTGGTACCCCTATGATGTGAATATTGTTATGCTTGACGTTGTCCCAGAGAACCGTTAGACTTTCCCATTTTTAAAAAAAGTCCCCTTTTCTCTTGGACACTGCTTGGGTGCTTACTGTTGTCTTGTTCTGTAAGTCACTGATTCAGTCCTCTGATTCATCTAACCTGCTGTTGATTCTTTCTAGTGTATTCTTCATTTCATATTGTGTATTCTTCATTTCTGATTGGTTCCTTTTTATGGTTTCCATGTCTGTTATAATGCTTGCTATCTTTTCATTTAAGTTCTCGCTGAGATCATCCATTCTTCCCCTAAGGTTCTTGGGCATCCTTATAACCATTGTTTTCAATCCTGCATCTGGTATCTTGGTTGCTTCCATTTCATTTAATTCTTTTTCTGGGAATTTCTCTCTCTTTTTTCATTTTGGGCACTTTTCCTCTCCCCATTTTGTTTCTGTGTATTAGCTATATATGCTATGATCCCCAAACTTGTTATGATGGTTTTACGATATAGGTGTCTCGTTGGGGTCAGTGGCACAATCTTCCAGATCACCTGAGCTCAGTGCTCCAGGAAAGTTTCTTGTGGGTTATGTGCACCCTCCTGTTGTAGTTGTGTCTTGAATGCTTTTGGTCTTTTCATGGGTAGAGCTAACCCTCAGGCTGGTCGACTATAAGAATAGACCCCAATCACAGTGTATGAGTCACTGTGAAGGGGCTGCTCCCCATGGTGGAGTTGTTTTCAGCAGGGTATGGGGCCTACTGCAATCTCCCTTTGGGTGTGCTATTTATGTGGCTAGTTGGGTTGAGCTCTGTTGTGGTCTGAATCCCATCCCTGGTTGTGTTCGTTCTGGGCCCACGTGCGTGGGAATCAGGTACAGGTCAATGTCAGACATTAGTAACTTGCCTTGGGCTACTTGTCTGGAGGTACCATGCTATTCACTGTTTGTGGCTATGTCTGTTGGGCCTGTGGGTACATGGGAGGGGCCAACCTGTATATGAGGTCAGTTTCTCCCAGTTTAGAAGTGGGTGTAAATCTATATAATGCCTGAGGTTTTCTGAGGTTGACTTACACCTGTCAGCTACACCACTTCCTATAAAGGTTGCCTAACCTTCCTCCAGGGCCTTCCGAAGAAAGACTGTAGAGTGGGCCCAGGCTGGCTGCAACACACAGACCCTTCCGTAGGTTACAAGCCAGTAGGGTGGGGTGACCAGGTCTGAAGGGACAAGGCTAATGGGTTTCCTACTTGGGTGCCATGCAGCCAGGCACTCAGTGAGGGTAAAGTGGTCCCTACTCCAGAGCAAGACCACTGAGCCTCTCCCTGAGTTCCCAGCTGTAGCTCCCACAGGAGGAGCACACTTCAGGTTTAGGTTTAGGTTTAGGTTCAGGTTGGGTACAGTCAGCTGTTTCCTCTGCAGGAGAAAGCTCAACAGGCAGAGCCACCAGAACTCAGGAGGACATATCAAAATGTCTCACATTGAGGGTGGTGCCTGCTGAGCCCTGAAGAGCGGGGCCGAATGCTTCGTCCCTGTTGCAGACAGCAGCCTCCTAGGGAGACTCACTCTAAATGTCCCAGTTCTGAGCAGCACACTCTTTCCCCTCCAAGAGCTAAGGGCAGCTGCAGGGCCACAAGAACTTGGGAGGGATGATTCAGATAGTCTCCTGTTGGGAGAGTTGTTGGCATGCCTGTACAGGGAGGTGGCAGGCAACTTCCCTGTTCCAGGATAGCACAAGCTGAGCTTGTGGGAAAGATAGGAGTTTCCCCCATGCCCATGATGCAGCCCCACAACCCAGCATCTGCCTGTCTGATTCTCAGACAACAGCCTCCCTGGGAAGCACCCTGAAAGTCCCAGCTCTGCACAGCATTCTGATCCCTCTGCAACGCTGAACTCAGCAGAGTAGAGCCACAGAGTGGCAGGGCAGGCCCAGTAGGAGAGAACATGTTGGCTGTGCACTGGAGATGGGGAAGAATGGTTACCTTTCCAAAGCTCCAGAAAGAGCTCCCTCAAAGTCCCTGCTGGGTGCAGCCAGCAGATCCCTCTGCAGGACGTAAGCACTGTAGATTGGTGTTGCCAGTAGCTGGAGGACCAGGCTGTGCACTCCCCAGGCTGGTGCTGTAACAGTGGTAGTGCTCGACGCTGCGAAGGAGGTGCCTGGGTCTCCAACAGTTTCCCTTCTCCCGCAGGCAGACTGAATCCCTACTGGTTTTCTCCACCAGATGCTGTGTGGGCTCCTCTTCCTGTCTCTCTTGCCCTGGGTTTGGGATCCCTGCATGGGGTTGAGAACCTCACTCCTAGTGGGAGTTATCCATCTAGCTTCTCAGCCTGCCACACATGTTGCTGGGGCCAGCTCTTTTGGCATCTCTCTCCTTCTTCCCAACCTCTGTGTGGCTTCTTCTATAAATCATTGCTTATAATATTTCAGTTCAGCTAGCCTACAGTTGTTTATTCAGATTGATTGCTCTATAATTTAGATGTAAATTCAGTGTTGTGCTGGAAGCATGTGAGTGTATCTTTTACCTATTCTGCTGACATCTTCGAATCTAAATTTTATTTTCAATGGATGAGAAATGTAGCAAATCACTTTTATCACTTTTTCTTTAAAAACTATTTTTCTTTTCAATCTCAAATAGCTTTTTTTTTGCTAAATTTTCATGTTTAGATCACCTTTCTTCAACTAGAATAGCTCTTCCTTTGTTTTCTTTTATTTTTCCTCTCAAAATTTGGGTTGAGATTTTAATTTGGAGGTAGGTCTTTCATGATAAGCCTAGACTTATCAAAATACCTCAGATGGTACGTTGTATATATCACAGTACTAGACAGTCCTCTGGTTACATAAATATTTAATAGTACTTCAAAAGCTATTCTTTTGGATGAGCTCACTTGACTTATCCATTTGTAGTCTCTTCAAAATACTGAGATGCCAGAAACAATTGAAAACATGAAGGGTTCAGATAATAGCAGCACAAGCACCTACATACATATTTAATTTATTAAACACATATGGCATTCTGTTTTGATAAAAATTGGTGTGAAGTAGTAACTGAATCATTCAGTAACTTATAATGCTGAGTTTATGAGGACCATATTCTCAAGAACTTATTATATTTAGGATTATGGTTTTTTTTTAATAGATTTGTCAACATATACAAGGTGCAGCTATTACTTTGGGGATCTAAATTTCATTTTATTTGGCATCTTGATTTCTGGAGACCACCAGGAGATAAAAAATAATTGATATGGCTTCAATCTGTTTCAGTGTTAAAATGGTGACTCAGTAACTCTGAAAAGAAGGTACTGAAACTGTTCTATTCACGGTACAGTGCAATTACAGCTTGCACCAAACCTAACACTGTTTAACTTTCCACATAGTAGTTTGATTTATCTTGATCCAAAATTCTCAAAGAGGAGGTGCATTGAAGTTATTGGAAAACACTGACTTGAATTAGGATAGATATTAAAAGCTTATTTGCGGGAAGTACTCTGGCTTATTCAACAGGTTATTGAGAAGCCTGGCAAAACAAATCCAGGAAAAGAATTAGTAAGTGCCAATTATATAAATAACAAGACTTCGTTAGGTATAAACCAGTAAAATTTGCTTGTGTTGAATGAAAAATGTATTAAACAAACTGCAATACCAGCAGTTCAATAATATGAGGAATCCAGAACAATAGCTAAAAATTTTAAACCTTAGAAAAAGATTGACAAATTGCCTCTGAATCCAGTCTCAATCCAGCATAAAAACTGAGTGCTCCAAAAATCAGTATTTGCTTCTAATGAAAGGGAACATGTCATTTATCCTAGTCGTTAAAACCCTGACCAATGATAATGGGGCCTGGACCACAGGGCACTATCAAAAATTCTTGATATGACTTTAGAGAAAATCATTTTTTCCTGTTGAATTTTCCGTCTCTTCCCTCCATACCTTACCTGTACAAGGCATATTCAGATTGGTTACACAAAGCTTCACTGTTGTATTTGAATAATCATGTCATATGGTGAATGTGTTTGTACAACATGGGCTGATTCAGAAATGGAAATGTGCATATGAAATTTCCCAAGATTTTTAAATTAAGAATAGATCTAGAAATTGACCAAATTAACTAAATATGTTTGTTGTTAGATCAACTAAATAAGTTTATTCATTCATCTGCCTTCCTCCCTCTTCCTCTACTTCCCTCCCCCTTCCACCCTTCCTTATATATATCTATGTATCTATCCTTCCATCCATTCTTCCATTCTTCCATCTTACCGTTCCTCCGTCAATCCAAACAAGTATTTATTGAGCACTTTATGTAGGCCATCCATTGTTTCAGGAGCTGAGAATTAAGAGGAAACAAGGTATACTGCTGTGCCTTTGAAAAATTTATATCCTTGGGGTTAACACAAGCAATAATCAAGAAAAAATTTTAAAGTAATTACTGATTGTGATTATCAGTATGAAGAGCCTCAAAGGGTGTTATGTATAACATTTGGTTTATCTCATTTTTTTCAGTTGTGTCAGAGAACATACATTTTTATTTTTTTACTTTAAAATCTGTTATTTTTAAATTACAGTTAATATGCAATACTATAGTAACTTCACTTGTACAACCAGTGATTAGACATTATATAACTTACTAAGTGATCATCCTGATAAATCTATACCCATGTAACACCATACATAGTCATTACGATATTTTTGACCCTGTACCCTGTGCTGTGCTTTACATCCCTGTGATTATTCTGTAGTTGCCAATTGTACTTCTTAATCCCCTCACCTTGTTCATCCATCCCCCCAATACTCCTCCCCTCCAGCAACCAACAACATGGAGAACATGCATTTTTAAAAGTCTCATTATAGGGCTCTTATGAAAGAAGACAGTTGTGTCATTATGGTTTATCAGTTTATCCCAAAAACCTAGTTTATTACCAGGCTCCTAATAAGTAATCAATAAGTGATCTTTTATTAAAGATGGTTGTATTCTCTAAAGCAACCATCCCCAACCTTTTCAGCACCAGGGACCGGTTTTGTGGAAGACAGTTTTTTCCACAGGCTGGGGTTGGGGGGATGGTTTCTGGATGATTCAAGTGCATTAAGTCAAACTCACCTCCTGTTATGTGACCCAGTTCCTAAAAGACCTGGACAGGTACCAGTCCATGGCCTGGAGGCTGGGGACTTCTGTTCTAAAGCATTTATTGTGTTTATGAGCTGATTCTGATTTATAAACTGTTACTGGTCTGTGATAAGTATAGAAATTAGGAATAAACATTTAGAAATTCATTATTATTATTTGTTTCTTAAAGTAATGATTTGCAGAGGATTAGAAAGTAAAACAAAAAACAAAATATAACTGTCCTTTACCACAGATAGTGTGAAAATCACTACAAAACCATTTGCTCAGATCTATTGTAAGAATGGCTAACTGACTAAAAAGAAAGGAATAATGTAAAGGGAAGAAAATGAACATTTATTCAGTACCTCTAAGTGTTGGGCAGTTTGTTCATTAAATAGCTGCAGGAATGTTCAATCTCACTTAAAACACCTTCAACCAATTGCTGGATCTCAGTCGACCTCAGAACACAGAGTTTGCCTCTGAGTCTCCTGTAGCACCTGCTCTTGTCTTGCTGTGCATGGCGTTCTTACTTCCATACTATGCTCTTATGGTCTTTAGGTAACAAAAATAGGTTTTTTTTTTCTTTAGTATGTTTTTCCTTCCCAAAATTCTTGTTAGTCAGGGTGGATGCAAGAATTTGATTTGACAACTGTCCATTTGCTTATCCATGAGAAGCAACAAGCCCGACCTGCCTTCTCTGGAAATGTGTAGCTCAATAAACTAAATCTTGTTTATTGTCAGGCCTGAACTTGATGCTTTCTTATTTATAAAGGACCATATCTAAGTATTGTGACTGTTTCAGATCCATTAATTTTCAAGCCCACATTTATGTTTGTAACTAGAATGAGCTATAGGTCTCTGCTTCTGGCTTGAGCCCACGCTTAGAAATCATGCGTGATAAGACACTGTATCTTTATTTTTCCTTGATACAAAATGGGCATTTTCAACCTTTGTGTTATTAGTGACAGTCAGTGATAAATGAAGCCAGCATCAGGGATCTAATTTCTCATGGTCAGTTTCTATATAATGTTCCAGATCAAAATTGGTCAGAATTGGGAGCACACAAAAAAGTTTGAATAAATAAGTGAAAATCATGCCCCAGTGATGATTAAAAATTAAACAGTTCCAGTGTTGTTTTTTTTTTATTGAAATATAATACCTGATTACATTTATGGCAGGATATCTGTATGTCACAGGAGTAATGCCATCACTCTTATATTCTAGGTGGGCCTCTTCGGAAGAACTGGATCAGGGAAGAGTACTTTATTATCAGCTCTTTTGAGACTGCTGAACACTGAAGGAGAAATCCAAATAGATGGTGTGTCTTGGGATTCAGTAACTTTGCAACAATGGAGGAAAGCCTTTGGAGTTATACCACAGGTAAGCCAGAAAGGCTTAAGTAGGGAAAGAAGTAACTAAGTATAATTTTACCATTATTTGATGCTTGCACTCATGAAATTCACATTTTTCTGAAATATATATTTGTTACATATTTCTGTCCATTTTGTGCAATGGAATCTTTTCATTAGGAGAAAAATTATCTCTAAATGTTTAGAATTCTCTGACATCCTGTTATTGAAACATTAACAGTTCTGATAGCCTGTCCCAGAAGACACAATCTATAGTGAGAACATGGGGCTTTTGTTTTCATCAGCTTATTTTTTCCTGCTTCAGTGATCTGAGTTCCAAGTTAGCAATCACAGCAGGTTGAGAAATGCTTTGCAAGATATAAAAGATGCTTTTGCAATAACAAACACTTGGAAGCATGAGGTAGTGGAATTGAAAATTAAAAGTGTAATGATTTTTTTGTCGTTCTTTACACAAGGATGAATCACGTCAGCTTAATCTGTAGCTATTTTTTTAATGTTACTCTTTGATTTCAGTCACAAAGGATCTCTAGCCTCACTGTCTTAATATCACTCTGTGTTATTATGCAAGAGTGCTTCTTATATATGAGAAAAATAGCAACAGTTCCATTATAAAGTGATCCAAATGGAAATCAATGAATGTCTTTAAAGTGAGAAAACCTGAAAGGCATGTGCTTTATATCCACTAGCATTGGTTCTTATCTCCATGGATGTAGTCACTGTTTTAATAATCATTTTGTCCACTTTGTTCTAATGGGCACTAAATCCATCCCACTACAACAGTACTTAAAATTACCTACTTTTAACACAAAAGTAAAATACCAAGAGCATCTCCCAGTAGATTGACTATAAATCTGGCCTAAGAAAAACCTTTATTTTTTGATAGATTATCTTTGTGAACATTTGATTCCTTCAACTAATGAGGCACTAAATATTGTGATTGCTGGACTGATGCTTTTAATTCATTTGTCTAGACTTTGCTGTGTTGCCAGACACTTAATCATGGTTGAACTTTGAAAAACAATATTGTTTCTTCAGAAAGAAAAAAGGGGTTGTCAGATGGTTTAAAGATAAACTGTGGGACTACAGGTATGCCAAGGTGGCATCATTGGGCAAAACGACAAGGTTGAAGAACACAGAACAGAATCTAGTTATCTCAGAAGAGTTACTGTTCAGTCGACTCTTAAGTTTTCTGATCCTATTTTTTAACTACAATTATGAAGCTTTTGCTTCCTTGTTGTTAATCACAAAAGCCTGTCCATTAGAATAAGCAAAGTTCTAAATAAATAATTTCTGTTTCACCTGGAATCTTTTAGTTTATCTGCCATATTATGCAGAGGTTTTTGTTTTATCATGCATTCTATTTAGGAACCCAAATATGCAAGACCTGGAGGAAAACCAAGTGGGCCAGAGTTATGAAAATTCTTTCATCTTACTTTTCTGCC
This sequence comes from Mormoops blainvillei, assembly GCA_004026545.1. NCBI lineage: Eukaryota > Metazoa > Chordata > Mammalia > Chiroptera > Mormoopidae > Mormoops > Mormoops blainvillei. The sequence goes on from PVJD01001283.1 coordinate 230,438, forward strand.
TAAATGAATCTTCCAAACTTCACTTTATTTCATTTTCTCTCTTCTATGCCTTCAAGCTTTTTATAAACTAAACAAGAAATACTTTGAAATATGCCTTTAAAAATGTGTGATCATGCTAATGGAAAGGCTTCTCATTGCACATGTTTATGACCCTGGTTTCTGGGAACATCTCCGAGTGCCATAAGAATACCTATAGACAGAGTGTACTGTTTCTTCTGCAGTGACATCTCGAGACCATTCAGTGAATACCCAAGAAAAAGAGAAAGAGGACAAACTCTTTATACCTTTTTAACATCCAAATCAAGAAATGCTTTTACTGAAAGTTCAAATTATGTAATTTTTATCCTTTCTGGGAGTTTGACCTTAAAGAAGAAAAAGAAGGAAAAGGGAATTAAAAATTCTACGAGAACTTTTTTTTTCTTTTCTTTTTCTTCCTTTCACCTTTCCAACCTTGAAAGAACATAGCTCCCCCCAAATCTCTGACATTGAGACATCAGAGATCTCTGGGTCAATTAGTCACTTGTTTTCAGACACACGAAACAGGAATTGTGAACAAGAAACTTTCCCTCTCTGTCAGTGATCCTGAGACACCAGTCATGGAATCACAAGATGTTATTACTTTTGGCAAGTTCTTGCAGTATTGTTTTGTTTTGTTCTCTGTACTTCCCTCCTATAGCTAGAATGTAATCTTGGAGGATGCACCAGCCCAGAAAACAGGTTATAGTGCACATTTCAAGGTGGGGTCTTCCTTTATTTGTTCTACTTTACCTGTGAGCTCTGAGGGTGTAGAGAGGAGACAGTGAGACCTAGAGTCAGAATCCCATTGGCTTAGGCAGTTTGAACATTGAGACTTAAAATTGTTCATTAGCCTGGAACTTTGTTAAGTACTTAATTCATAAAAAACAGAAAAATAATTTTAAAATGTATTTTCAAAGCTTTGATTACAAGTTTGAAAGGCTACCAAGCTATTCTGAGGCAATGACTAGGCCTGTTACTGCAAAGAGACTTTCTAATCCAAAACGAACCCATTCCCGCATATGACTTCAACCATCTTTTGCTGCAAGGGATACCAGATAGGACCAACACATGTATCTATAGATGTGAACGGTGAAGTTGGGAGTGCAACAGTTTGCATTCAGTTTAACAATAATTTACAATTTAATAACTAGTCATTAAACTCCTTCTCTGTGCTTAAACAAGTGCTAGAGATTCAATAGTTATTTTAGTGGTACCCTGTTCCCAATCTAACCCATGAGCTTCTTCCAATGAGAAGTTCAAAATTACATTCAATGCCCTAAGTCAGGGATCAGAGGAAGAAACAAAAGTGATAAATTAAACATATGTAAATAAGTATAGCCATGGGTGAAGGCATGGGCTAGTCAGGGAAGTGCTGTGGGGAGTTATGGGAGAATCCAGCCCCACCGGACCACTGTACCCTTCCTTTCTTTTCTACTCCCACTGCTGTGTTTTTCTCTTCACCTTCTTTGCATCTCTCCATTTTATGTTGCACACAAATTAGCTTTTTAAAGCAACATTCCAATTTTGTGATTTGCCTTTTGGGAACTCCGTTTTCACTGAATAGATCCAGATTCTTCCATTTGTGGTTAGGTCCCTGATAGTCAGGTCCCAACCAAACCTTTCCAGACAGATTTACCACTCTTCTCACCTTGCCGCTTTAATGTTTCAGTGCAGCTGGACTTACTGTCCCATGAAAGATATCTCACTTTTCTTATTTTCTCTGTTCATGCACTTGCTCTGTCTGAGACAATCTTCCTTTACCATAGTCACTTTGCCATCACAAATGTTAAACTCTGACAGATGGTCTTTTTTGACTCACTTTCTTACTCCCACTAACCCTGACTCTAAACCCAGCCCTCCACTCCCACACTCCAGTCCCAGGTGGGGTCTAGAACTGTGTTTATGAATCTCTCCTGGCACGTCTCTATGTCTCGTCTTAGAATTATCTGTGTATTTCACCCTGGCTGGCGTGGCTCAGTGTATTGAATGCTGGCCTGTGAACCAAAGGGTTGCTGGTTCAATTCAGGGCACGTGCTTGGGTTGTGGGCTAGGTCTCCAGTAGGGGGCGCATGAAAGGCAACCACACATTGATGCTTCTCTCCCTTTCTCCCTCCCTTCCCGCTCTCTAAAAATAAATAAATAAAATCTTTTAAAAAAAGAATCATCTGTGTATTTCTTTAATTTTCACTCAGTATTGTAAATACTTTGCAGACATTTTAAAGAAGCAGGATTTAAACACAGTATCATCACCAATCAGAGAAGACTGGCAGAAATGCTAAATAAAATGTAGTTTTTTTTTTAACTTTCTAATTTTTCTATCTCTTATTATAGCTTTTAACACAATATCTTTCATGGCAGGAATTCAATATACATTGTTTTGTGCTGAGTCACTAAATGCTTCTCTCTTTTACAAGAAACTATGGTTCTACTAGTATCCAGATTTTACTAGCTGTTAATCTTAGGCAAGCTATTTAATTTCTCTGAGCCTTAGTTTCCTTGTCTATAAAAGGGGTATACTGGTAGTAGCTCCTTAACTGGGTTTTTGTGTGGATTAAATAAGTAAAGTAATTAGTAATATACTTAGTCTACTCCTTAGCATGTAGTAAATCCATTATGCAGTGTTGTGGTGGTTGTTATCATTTACAGTTCCTTAAGGACAAGAGATCATGTCCTTCCCATATTTGTATTGAATGCAGGTATATGCTGTAGGAATGAACAAATAGGTATTGATAGTTTCACAAAGAAGGTGATAATTGAAGTGGTCCATAAAGTTTGTAGGTTTTAGAGAGGTTCAGGGCAGGGAGTTGTGGAAAGGATATTCCAGGATCCCAGGCAGGGACATTATGAGCAAGTACAGAGATGGGAACTAGAAAAAGTTGAGGGACCAAGAGAAGAGGAGGCCATGTGTTAGCATTTGGAGAGAGAGGGGAAGACTTGACAAGTGAGGAATGATTGACTCTTCTGAGTTAGCAAGATGCAGTGAAATGGTGGTAGAAGGGTATGCTGCTGCTGGCAATGTGGGAACAGTGGACTTCAGGTGGCAGAATTAGGAGCAGGGAGATGGGCAGGAGCTATACTGTGATAAAAATAATGAGGAAGATAATGGGAGTGGAGTTCCAAATTCAAGGGAGAAAAGAAAAATAACTAGTATGGTTATCAGTACAATACAATATTAGTATTTCTGAGCCTAAAAATTTGACATCTTTGACAATTTGCTCAGACCTAGAAAATATTGTTTATGCTATCTCTGAAAAAGTGTATACTAAAAAGTTGTCTTATAAAAGGTTTTAAAGCATTAAATGACTTTACAGGAAATAATAATTTGAACATTTTACATGTGACCATTTACAAACAAATAAATGGTATGTACATTAACTTTATAAAATTATTCTTGATTTGTTATTAACCTTAAACATTTTTGACTATCAAATACTTTATTCACCTTGTTCTCATTAATGGATGTTCTTAAAAGCAAAGCAACACTTATTTTTAAACATTCTATAATTCAATCTTATATTCTTGATTTGTTTAAACTGTATGGATTTCTATTCTGCAGATTCAACTTATAATAAAGTTTTGCAGACATTTCCAAAAGACTAGATCACAGTAACTGTGATGTTTATAGGCATTTGGGCCACATTTTAATAGAACTAAACATGATATAAATATACATGCATATTAATATATATACATATTAATGTATATAGGTGTGTTTTATAGTTTTTGTATGGAAAATAATACAGTAATTAATAAATAATAATACAAGAATAAACTCTGTGTTTTGCATACTCAGAACTGTAAACCTACTTTTGCCCCACCCGGTATATATCCTGAGTCAAAACAAACAAGAGTTAATCCTTAAGGATAGGAACCATTTCTCTGGCTCATTTAATTTACGTTCAGTTATCACAGAATCCAAATTGCTTTTTTTGTGTTTCCCTTGATGTCCAAAGGCAAAAGCCTATTGCCTGCTACAGTGATACGAGCAGCTTTGCGCACGCCATGTCAACTCGGCCGTCTCAGGTCAGCATCAGCAAGGAGATTAGTCAGGAAATGAACAATGGTGCTCTCTTTATTTTATCTTGAGTCCCAAAAATTGCTCTTTATACCACATATACATGACCTTAAATATCAAATACTTGCACATCCTAGTTTTGCTATTTGGTGAACAGTTTCTTAAAAGAGATAGAGAGGATCATTGTGATTTATAGTTTCAGATATATATGTGAGTATATATATATATATATATATAGCTGTACAATCAGCTGTCTGACTATTACCTAACTTCTCAGGGCCTTAGCTATTTCATTTATAAGCCAGGAAAAGGGATGTAGGTGACCTTCAAAGACGTCTCAACTTCAGATATGAGTTTGTGAAAACTTCAAACAGTTTAGACAACTACTGGCATCCATGGAAGCAAGAGGGTGACAGGTACTGTTTGTAAGACAGGAATGGAATGTTTGATTTAATTGTATGAAATTGAATTTTAACTGAATGACTCAATTCAGTTAGTTTTTCTTTAAAATTAAAACGTTGCCCAGACAGGTGCGGCTCAGTTGGTTGGGCATCATTCTGCAAAGCAGAAGATCACAGGTTCGATTCCTGATCAGGGCATGTGTCTAGGTTTCAGATTCAGCCCCCAGCCGGGGTGCATGTGAGAGGCAACCAATTGATATTTCTCTCTCACATCGATGTTTCTTTCCATCTCTTTCTCTCTCCCTTCCCATCTCTCTAAAAATAAAGTAAATAAAATCTTCTGAAAAAATAAATTAAATTAAATTAAAACATTAATGGTAGACAATAAACTGTAAACAAAAGACCTACAGAATTTCTGAATGGTATTAAATACATCTAAAACTTTTGGATGTCTAATTTTAGCAAACAGCTTTCTTCATAATTTTGAATATATACCTATTTGAAATAAATTAATTGTATGTATTACTATACATATAATAAATATTATATATAAATTATTAGGCCATTAAAAAATTAGACATGCTATTTCCTAAGCAATTATATATAGAGTTCAAAGTTTTAATGGGTTGTTAGTATTATTTCTTTAGGGATTGTGGGTTGTGGTTATTCTTACCAAAAGAATAAAACTAATATGTACTGAACTCTGTGTTTTCATATTTTTACTTATTTTCACATCAGCCCATTTATTCATTCAGGAAATATTTATTGAGCATATACTACATACAAAGCCTGTGAGTTAATAACAGGGTACACAGCAAAGTTATGGTGGAGAGGAGATGAACAGTACAAAAATGCTCACAAAGGCATATTCAATTTTAATATTCACTATAAACTGTGAAAGTAAAGCACAGTTATTATACTGAGATACCTTATTTGATTTGGAGGATTTGAAAGATGCTAATTAGAAGAAGTGACACCTGGTTTGAGACTTGAAAGATGTAGCTGGCCATGGGAAGACCGTAGCGGACGAGATTCATAGTCAGGGAGAATAGAATGTGTGAAGGAAGTGAGGAAGTAAAAGAAAGCCACTAAAAGTAAAAGTGGCCAGAGTGAAAAGGGGAGGGGTGTGGAGAAGGGCACTACATAAGCCAGAAGGAGTGGAAGGGGCTAAATCATGTAGCATTTGTTGACCATCTTAAGAATCTTACATTTTTCCTGAGTGCAATGGAAAGCCACTGAAGATTTTTCAGAAGGCTAATATTGTAATCCAATTTATACTTGTAGTGATTGTTTTGGTGGTTAAATGAGAGTGGACTGGAAGGGAGGCGAGAGCGAAGGAAGGAGGTCATTAGGAGGTTCCTGCAGTGCTCCAGAGAGAGGTGTTGATGGTTTGAACTATGTGGTAGCAGTAGAGATAGAAGATAAATGGATTTGAGATATGTTTTGGGAAACCAATTCATAGGACTGATGATTGATTGGCTTTGGGAAGATTAGGAAGAAAGATAAGTCATGAATGAATCCAGAAGTTTCTGGATTGAGGAAATGAAGGAGCCATGTATTGAAATTGAAAGCCTAAGGGTATGGTGGATTTGAGAAGAAAGATAGCATTTCCCATTTTACACTGAACACAGAGGCTCAAAGAGCTTGGGTTCTTATTTCCAGATATATCTACCATGCCAGAGTTATATTACTATACCATCTTTGCAAACCACATTACCTTTAAGAACTTCTGTGTCTGCTTTGATGTTACGTAACTTTGGCCTCCACACACGGTCATCCAGTATAATGGCACTATTCTCTTTGCACTAAAGATTTCTATTATGCTGTTCCATTGGATACATCTCCTTGAAACTTAAAAAGGCACTGTAGCCCATATAGAGCCTTTCAGCTCAGGTTCTGCATGGGAGAGGGAGCTAACCTGTCCACTGACAGTGCAGGACCTGAGCTCTGACCTGGGGGATAGTAGTGCTTTAATCAAGACTATGCTTCTGAGCACTGTTGGGACCTTTGTGAATCCATAGGACTGATCCTGCCCAACCTTTAATCTATCCTAAGCTCCAGGTCAGGGGAAAAGATTGGTAGGACTTGAGGCATTTTGCGATGATGGTGAGGAACGCAGATTTGAAGACAAACACCCTTGGATTCTGCTAGCTAAGTGATCTTGGAAAATCACTTAAATTTTCCCTGCTGTGACTCCTTCATGTACAATAATAGGATCTGTTTCATAAGGTTGATATGAAGATGAAGAGATACCACACATAAAGAGCCTAACCTGAAACCATGTGCCAGAACTCTGTTTCAGCTGCTTAGTTCCCACTGGAGATAACTTCTGAAGGCACATAACATGTTGTCTGATGCTTGGTAAACACTCACAGTTACTTCCCATCTCTCTCAACAATGCTAGAAACCTTTGATATAAAGAACCACAACATTAACAGAAAAATGTAAAAAATAGTGAATGGCAAAATTCCATTGGCTAGTGTTTGAACTTCAGATACTAAATAAACCCAGTTTCTTAATGAATTAATTCAAGTTCTCACAACCACTTCTCCTTTAATTCTCTTTAGTTTATCAGAATTCTCTGATAGTTTCCTTTCGTCTGCTCTATTTAGCTTATTTGGACATTGCTTACATTTACTTGGAAGCTTGGAGAAGGGTGCACAGATATATCTGTCATGTATCTTATGCTATGATGAGTCATTTAGTCAACTCTTATATCCACTTCCGTAAAGCAATGCATGCATCCCTTAGGAAGAATTTCAATGCAGGTTAAGTAAAAAGAGATAAGATTTCTTATTGGGGTTCCAAAGGGTTCCTGTGATATTTGGCAACACCTTTGTCCTTTAAGCCATAAATTATGTACTGGGGAATGAGGTCTCTAATGCCTCTTGTTCTGCCTGAGAGGCACAGACACCATTAATCTGGAGGCATCTTGCCTTATGCAGTTCCTTACAGATCAGATTGGCACCGGACATTCTCTCTCAATCTAAGGCAATTTGTGAAGACTAAGCCTTCAAAAAATTCAGTTCTTAATTCTCCTTACAGCATGTTATTAACCAAAGGCAAAACAAAAAAAAAAAGGCAAAGCAAAAAATTTTCTGAATGTTAACATTAAAAACATTTTTTTACTTCACCCATAAGCACAAAGAGAGAACTGATTATTATTATTGTTGTATCATCATTTCCCAGTGAGATAGCAAATTTATTTCAAAACACTATTTAATCATACAGATGAACTTAAGTAGACAGCGACTGGGCAAGCAGAGTGTCTCAGGGTGATAGCCAAGCAGTGCTCCTTGCAGGGAGCTAGCTCGTCACTGTGCTTTCTCAGCAGGATCAGCTCCATCTGCCTCCCTTCGCTCGGTGACATGCACTCAGTTAACTAGTTTATTTTGGCTCTTGCACTGCTTTCTAAGTTAATTCTCCTGATCCTGTGTGCTTTTGGAAGTAGATGTGTTCCTTGGTTTATAGACCAGATATTTTGTGTTTTTAAATAAGTTTCTGTAATTCAATTTCAAAATACCTTAAAAAACTAGGTTTATAAAAGAAAGTCAAGGAAAATACATTAATATGAAATAAAAATTTGTTCAAACCATTGTAATTCATAATCTTAAAATTTTTAACAACTTAATTTAATATTATATTTGTTTATAATAAGAAATATTCCTAAGAATAAAAATTTTAATTTCCTATAATTTACAGTAGTCTTAATTTCTTTATCCTAAAAACATTGTGATTAGAAACATGTTCATAAGGGGCTTCAAATGTAGCTACACTTCATTTCTTAAAAAAAGATACAAGGCAAATATAAAATTTTAAAAATTTAAGAAAACTAGATGGTAAATACATGGGTAGGTATTATATTTTAAAATATAATTTTGCTTGAAATATTTCACAATAAAATGTAGGAAAAATAAAAATTTATTGAGGTTATTCACACTTTACTCTTTTTTCCCTTATTGCTATAGAAAGTATTTATCTTCTCTGGAACATTTAGAAAAAATTTGGATCCATATGAACAGTGGAATGATGAAGAACTATGGAAAGTTGCAGATGAGGTAAGGATGCTAACTTAAATATTTTGAAAAAGTCAACTTATACACACATAAGAGTGGTTGTCATAGCTGAGATAATTTTACACACCTGTGCATGCATGTGTGTGTAAACACCTTTAAAGCGAAGAACTCTAACACATCCAGAGCACCCACTCAGCACTTTGGATTAGATCTCCCCCTCCCCTCAGTGTTTAGTTTCCATCTACTAGGCCCCAGAAATAGCATTTTTTGGCCTTCTTCCTCACCAGTGCGCCTCAATGAGACATGAACTGGGAGAGACCCAGACACCTGCAGCACACCAGGATTATTCCTGATACAAAGGATCCTCTCTCTACACCTTCCCTGTCTGGGTTTTGAAGCTTCCCTAGCATAAGGAGAAGGCTTTGCTTTGACATGATGTACTTCTCTGGGAAGCATGGCTTTAACACAGAAGGATACCGATCATTCTAGAGCACCTGCAGATAGTCTTCTCTGGAAGCCACCAGGAGTCAACTGCCATTGGGAATGTGTGGGCTATGAGCACTTCTAAGCTTGATGCCAGTAACCTAGATAAGGCATACCCCATTCCTTGAGGTCATTAAGACACCTTATTGGACATATATGGATTAAAACAAAATCATACTTCCTAAATAACACCCTGAATTTACCCAGTAGGTGTGTAATTATAATTGAAAGTGTTATACACAGGAATGTGGGGTGAGGGGGAAGAGGTAGAGTAAAATGCTTGGTTCTTTCAACAGAACACCCAACAGTAAGTAAACTGACAATTAGTGAAACACAGGCATCATGTTAAGGTAAGGGGGAACATAAATTACTCTATCTCATTAAACTTAATGTTTAAATTCAAAGCTCTGTTTGGTGACAGACTACAATTATGGAACCGAAGACTATTGAGATCAAAGGTCTTCGGGAACAATATTATTTCACTATTTCCTGCATCTTTGTTCCTAGTTATAGAGCAGTTCTGTTTATTCCGAATGTTCTTCCCCTTCCCGCCTTCATTCAGAATGAATCTGGCCAGGAGCTTTGAAATGCCTGTGAGTGTCAAACACTTACCCATTGAGTGTCCGACCCTAACATGCCCCTAACTGCACTTGGATTAACTGTTTTCAGTATCGAATTTCCTTATTTCCCAACAAACAGGGGTTTTTAAAGAAAACATTAACTAAATTGCAAGTGATACCTTTTAAGATCTTTGATGTGGCTTCTGAGAATGAACTATAGAGATAGAACGTGGTAGAAGAAAACCTTGGGAAGGAAGATATTAGACTGTATAAAATTTGCAAATATTGCCAAATCACAATAAAATTTACAGAAAATTGATATCATAAAAATATCTAAAATTTTAGAAGCCATAGTTAAGATTCTAAATAGCAATAGAATGCAAAAATTTTACCTGTTTTGATTTTTATTTAATCAAATTGTATTGAGGTATTGTGATTTTACTGATCCTCTTTTTAATAGTTAGCTATTTGAAAATGGAGATGTTGATGCTGTCCTTACATTAATGTCACATGCTTTGAGCAGTGGTGATAAGTTTTTTTTTGCAGGGGCCTGAAAATAGCATACAAACAAATAACAACCTAGAAAAGCAGAAAAGGCATTGTTTTAAAAGTTTTAGGGCTTGGGCTTTAGGTCACAGAACTTATCCAAACAGGAATATTGAAGGGGTGGGTGTCAGTTTCTAAACTGGACAAGATACTGGAAAAAAGTGTAAACCAGAATGATCCAGGGTAAACCCAGGATGTATGTCATCTCATTGAGTCGTCTCTGTGACTTTCATGCGACTTATGTCTCTCAAGGGAAATAAACTGCTCTTTGGCAGGCAGACAAACTCCTGAATCTTATCCCAACAGCACCTCCTTCATAATTCCCCTTTCCCCAAATGAAAATCACAAGCACATGCAATAAGGACACAAGGCCAAGGAACACTTTATTCCTAGCTAGGATCTGGACCCAAACTCCAGTGTGAGCCTTATCCTTGCTCATCTAGACTAGATTGTGTGAAGCCATGAGGATCATACTTAGTAAATGTAAGGTTTGGAAACAAAACCGACCCAAACAACTCCCTGTCCCTTTGTGCCCTAGGACCACACCTTCATCTTGGCCCTCTGTGAAGTGAGATGGTTTTATTTCCACATCCCAAAACAAAATCAGGGGCAGATAGCTTCTCCCCAGAATCACCAACTTTACCAGCTGTGTGGACAAAGAGTCTCAAAACAGACTGACACCCAACAGGGAAAAATGACCCCTGGCTTTGTGGCCCAATAAATTGATAGCACTGTTTGAAATTTTAAAATAATTAAAAAATTTTAATTATAGTTGACATAATATTATATTAGATTTAGATGTATAACATAGTGATTAGACATGTATATGTCTTATGAAGTGATCACCATGATAAATCTAGTACCCATCTGACACCATGCATAGTCATGACAGTATCATTGACTGCAGTCCCTCCGATGTACTTCACATGTGCATGACTGCTCTGTAACTACCAATTTGTACTTCTTGAGCCCTTACCCTTTTTGTCTGTCCCTCCAACATGCCTCCCATCTTGCAACCATCAAAATGCTTTCTGTATCTAAATTTGTTTCTGTTTTGTTGGTCTGTTTTTGTTGTTGTTATTTGTTACAATTTGAAAATTTTTATTATTAATATTATAAATTTGTATTGAGACTATTAAGAAGGGATGTATTATTTTCATTTTCTAATCTATGATTCAATCAATAGAAGGTTTGTTGGATGCTTTGAATGTGAAAAAATTTATGTCTACTTTACTAGATCCTTGCAATATAATTTATCCTATTTATAATGAAAAACTATTATAATCAATGTATAATTTGTAGAGTATAAACTCTCCGAGGACAGGGTCTTACAGGCTTTTAAAATATTCCTCAGGATTTTGAATGGCATTTGTTAAAAATAAACTAAAGGAAAACATATCCTAAATTATATTTTTCTTTTTATTTATTTTGTTTTTTAAATGCTATATGTAAATTGAAATCATATGGCACTTTGTCTTTATCTGACTTACTTCACTCCACTCAGCACAGTACTTTCTAGATCCATCCATGTTGTTTCAGATGGCAAGATTTTTTCTCTTTTATGGTTGAGTCATATTCCGTTGCATTTATGCAACACTTCTTTATCCATTCAAGCTTTTTTGTTGTTTCAATTTTCATGAGATATGTTTTCAATTCCTTCACTTTTAGTCTGTGTATTCAACCTGAAATGAGTCTTTTGTGGACAGTGTATGTAAAGGTCTTGTTTTCTTATCCATTTAGCCTCCCTATATCTTTTGATTGGAGCATTTAATCCATTTACGGTTAAAGTAATTGTTGATGGAAATGTAGTTATTGCAATTTTATTCACATTTTTAGTTTTTCCCCTTCTTTTTCTTAAAGAAATCAGTTGAACAATTCTTATAATACTGGTTTGGTGGTGATGAACTCCTTTAGCTTTTTCTTGTCTGGGAAATTCTTTCTCTCTTCTTCAATTTTAACTGGGATTCTTGCCAAGTAGAATAATCTTGGTTGTACGTTCTGGCTTTTCATCATTTTGAATATTTTGTGCTAATCCCTTCTGGTTTACAAAGTTTCTGTTGAAAAACCTGCTGACAGTCTTGAGGGATCTCCCTAGTAGGTAAATAACTGATTTTCTCTTGGTGTTTAAGATTCTCTCTTTATCTTTAACCTTTGGCATTTTAATTATGATGCATCTTGGTATGGTCCTCTTTGGATTCACCTTGTTTGGATCTCTGTGCATCCTGGGCTTGTATATCTATTTCCTTCACTAGATTAGGGAAGTTTTTCATCATTATTTCTTCAAAAGCTTTTCAATTCCTTGCTCTCTCTCTTCTCCTTTGGTATCCTTATGATGTGAATATTGTATACATGATGTTATTCAGAGGCCCCTTAAACTGTTCTTACTTTATGGATTCTTTTTTCTTTTTTGCTGCTCTGAGTGGGTGTTTTCTTCTACCTTTTCTACTAAGTCTCTGATTCAGTCCTCTGCTTCATCTAATCTGTTGTTGATTTCTTCATTTCAGTTATTTATTCTTCATTCTGACTAATTCTTTTTTATGTTTTCTGTATCCATTTTTAAATTTCCTATCTCTTTGTTGAAGTTCTTACTAAGTTCATCTACTCATCTCCTAAGTTCGCTGAGCACCCTTATAACCAGTGTTTTGAACTCTGCATCTGGTAGATTGCTTGTCTCCATTTTGGTTAGTTCTTTTTCTGGTGTTTTGTTCTGGTTTTTTCATTAGAGACATGTTTCTTTCTCTCCTCATTTTGGCTACCTTCCTGTGTTTGTCTCTGTGTATAAGGTAGAGCTTCTGTGTCTCCTGGACTTGGTAAAATGGCCTTACGTAGTATGTGTCCTATGCAACCCAGTGGTGCAGACTCCCTGGTCATCTGAACGGGGTACTCCAGGATCGCCTCTTATGTCTGTTGTATGTGCCTACCTATTGTAATTGAGCCCTGATTGCTGTTGGCATGTCAGTGGGAGAGATAGACCCTCAGGCTGATTTGTGTGAGATCTACCCGTGATATAGGCAGGAGGAGCTATTGTGAAGGGACTGAACCTGTGAAGCAGGATTTGCTTTAGCAGAGCTCTGGTGCCTGCTGAGTCTGCCTTTTGGGTGTGTCATTTTTGGAAGTGGTTAAGTAGTGCTCTGGTGTAGTCCGATACTGGCCACCAGGTATATTGGTTCTGGGGCCTCTTGGGAGGTTCAGAGCAATGTCAGTCGCTACTGTGCTCTGCTCAGAGCCACCTCGTATGAGCTGCAAAGTGATCTGCAGATGGTTGCCACTTGAGTTGGACTTGAAATGCCTGGGAAAGGCTAAGCTGTGAACTGAAGCTGGCTGCCACTAGTCCCAGGCTTAGGGATGCTTAGCAAGTGGTACAGGACATGCTGAGGCCATATGCTACTTGTTTATTAGCCTTTGAAAAATTCTATAAAAGTCCAAAGCATGAGCCAAGATAAGCCATTTGAATGGAAAAGCCACTTGCAGCCACTTAGCTAAACCCACAAGCTGGGTGTTGCAGGGTCTCAGGGAATCACCAGGACAGGTCAAACAGTGTTAGCAAGGAGATAGAGACTCAGATATGGCTCCTACCTTCACATGTAGTGGAAGGGCTCAGCAAAGGACAATACGGCTCTACCAGTGCATATGTTCAGAAGAAAACTACCCCTCTAGTCCTTGCCCTAAAGCCAGACAACTCAGTTCCTCCCCGTGTGTTTCTGGGGCCATTGGAGCTTCTGGCCTAGCACTGGAGTCCAGAGCAAGTGAGTCCATCAACACATAAGTCCATGTGTGGGTCCTTTAAAAACACTTGATGCTCCAGAAGTATTGTCTTTCTCAGCCACAATATTCTCCGATTTGCATAGCCCTAAGTAATGGGGGCTTCTCTTCCCAGAACTACAACCCTGGGCTCAGAAGCCTGGTATGGGGATGACTATTCATTCTTCAGCTGGGACAGCCCTAGCCAAGCTGTCCCTCCTAATTTTTTACCACTACATGTGAGTGTGGGACCAGCTTGTTCCATGTCTCCAACCTTCCTACCAGTCTCAATGTGGCTTCTTCTGTATATCTGTAGTTATAGAATTCTGTTCAGCTAAACTTTAGGCAGTTCTCAATGATGGCTGTTCTGTAGTTTAGCTGTAATTTTGATATGGTCGTGGGAGGATGCAAGTACAGCATCTCACATCTCAGCAAGGACAAGTACCTTGTGTCCATAGGAGTGAGTTTCTTATGTTCACCACCCACAATTGTCCTAATTTGTGTTTCTAATCCCAGTTAACGGCTTCACCATCCTTCAGTTGCTCAGAGGCAAGATCTGGGACGTATTCTTACTTCTTGGCTATTTCTCCACATGTCAAGTCATGTTAAGGCTGTCTCCTGCAAATATCTAGAATGTATTCACTTTTATTCACCCCCACCTGACACCACTACAACTTTCATGTGGATTTTTAAAAGAAGCTCCTGGCTGGTTTCTCTTTCCTGTAGTTCATCTGGCTCTTTGCAGCTCTGATGATCTTCCTAAACCCTGCACCAGATCTCATTTCTCACCTTCTTGTGGCTCCTTATTTTCCTTTGGACAAGTCCCTATTGCTTAAGGTGGCTTACAAGGTCCTTTGTGATTTGGTCTCTGCCAGCCTCTTTAAATCACCCTCCAACCTCCCCCACTTGCTGTGATCCACCTATACGGAATTTCTTTGGTTTCTCTAAAGCACCATGTGCTTTCTGTTCTCCAGAAGCTTCTTCGCATGCTGTTCTCTGTAACTGGAAAACCCTGGCAGCTCTTCACTGCCTTTCACCACTGCGAGCTCCTCCTCATCATACAGGCCTCTCTTCCTGCATTGTTTCTTTCCAGAAAACTGCCCTGATGCTTCAGGTCTGAGGGAGGAGCCCTTCTCGGTGTAACCCAATGCCTCTCCCCCTTTAGTCACATTCTTCACACAAGATAGAGATTCATCTCTTAACTTCTCCATGTATCCCACCAGATTGTGGGTTCCTTAAGGGCAGGGATGATGTCTACTCACTACAGTATTTCCAGTGTATCAGTCATGTGGTTGGTGTTAAGTAAATATCCATTGAATGAATGAATGAATGAATGAATGATTCGACTTCTTTAAATAAATAAATAAATAAATAAATAATACATGCATCAAAAATTATGAAAATGATCTTGTGATAAATACACAGCAGGTGTTACCATTACTAATGAAGATACTGAGCCTTCAGGAGTCTGAGGGACTGGACTGAGGTTATTGGTAGATGCGGGAACAGAAGTATCTTGACATCCGGTTCACAGGCTTTCACCACAGTGAGCTGTCTCAGTGTTACTCATAATCCAGATAGCAGGTCTGTTGGTTTTAGAATGTGGCTTTTTTTGTAATTGTTTACTTATTAGATTACCTATAAAAGTTTCCTTTTTTACACATTGATAGCCAAGTAAATTACTTTAGAGAGTAAGCTAAATAGCAGAAATAGTGGCCTTTTAAGTTAATAATTTGCCCTGGAAAATCTACAGAGCAGCAAAAGGATGTCTAAAGGAGTTCAAAGTGCCTGTTTTTATAACTGCCTATTAATGGACCATTCAGTCTGACCACAATTCACTTTTTCTGGTTGTGTCATCCTTCTTGTCACAAGAGCAAACTCTTGCTCCACAGTAACATTCCAGAGCGTGGCAATAGCAGAAGTCAGCATTTTGAAGAAAATTCCTGTCCTTTACAGACTGTTAAATGTCTTTTAGTTTGATATGTCATAAAACAAAACTTGACAGCATAAAGCGGGCAGAGTTTTTGGTCCTAAAGTTCTTTTACCCACAAATCATTCATGTTTTTATTTATTTTTAACGGTAAATTAAATGAAAATCATTAGAAGTGTTTAGATTCCAGTAATTTTTAATTTGCCTTAGTTTGGACAGAGATCAGCTAAAATTTACATTTTTTATTTTTATTTTTAAAAATTATTTATTTTCCATCAAACTTATTTCCATTCTGTTTAAAAGTGTGTGAAAGAATAGTTTAAGACCACGCAGTGGTTGTCCCTAACTACTCAGTGGTCTGAGCAGGGAGAGCCAAGACTAGTCTTCAGTGGCAGGCTGTATTTATTTTTATTTTATTTTATTTTTAATGGATCGTCAGTACATTTTATTTAATCAACACAGTACAAATATAAATAAAAATAAGGGAAGGGGGATTTAATTATAGCCAAACTGAGCTTCATGACCTTGTCAGATTATAAACCACACACACGAACACACTGCACATACATACAAAATGAGACAAATATAAATTAATATTAACAGTACCCATAGTTTGTTCAAAGAATAGCTAGAGAAGAAATTACACTAAAAAACGAACATACATCCCAGGTTGTGTAATTAGCAGTTTCAAATATACAACTATGAAAAATTCTGAGTGGAAAAAATGCCACATTTTCTTTTCATTGCAAGTTTAACAAGGGTTGAAACAAAACTAAATTCTAATAACTGCCTGGAAAGAATATATCAACCCTTCAGCTTTAAAAGAAAGAGAAGAACCCAAT
Source organism: Mormoops blainvillei (assembly GCA_004026545.1). NCBI lineage: Eukaryota > Metazoa > Chordata > Mammalia > Chiroptera > Mormoopidae > Mormoops > Mormoops blainvillei. The sequence goes on from PVJD01001283.1 coordinate 246,990, forward strand.
CCTGAATTATTATTTCTTGCTTGTTCTGTGCACAGGTATAATTATTTTTAATCTATTGAAAAATGGATATAACAATATTATAAATAATATTATATTAGGAATACATATATGTGTGTATATATTTTTATTTAAAGAATTGTGCTGCTAAAGATCATTAAATTAAATGATCTCTATAGCAATTGCCATTTCAGTCTTTTCTCCCCCATAGCACTTATCTCTTTTAGCAGTAATTTCCCACTTATTATTTTTCTTTCTGTCTGGACTGTGAGTTCCTTCAAGGCAGGGCCTAGTGTTATTCATCTTTGAATCCCTCGGTCTGCCACAGTGCCTAGAATTAATAAATTCTCATTGACTCCAGTAAGGAATACATGACTAAGTGTCATTTACATTCCAACAATCAGGCTAATTTAAGTCATTTTTATCACCGCATAACGTTGGTAACAACCACGTTGTCTCTTTTAAAAAACAATTATCAGTCCATCTTGCTTCCTATTTCCTCTCCAAAGCCTATCACAATATCTTGCATAAAATAGGTAATAAAAAATTTGTTAAATGTTCACTGTCTTCAAAAGTTAAAGTTTTACTAACTTCTGTTGACCTTTCTCTTTTGAAATGTGATTTCAAAAGATTTTTACCACTTTATAGTGAGTAAAAGAGTGAGGTAGAAACGTTGCAGAATATAACCCCCATTGATCTATGTCACTATCATTTATTTTTTAAAATTTTATTCTCTAAACATCAACAGTGATATATATAGGTATATAATTAATTATATACTTGTAGTAAAGAAATAATTTTATTCAGGGAAAACATATACTTGCTCAGCCCTATATCACAGGAAAGTGCAGCATATCACACAGAGACATGGTTTTTCTACTAGGGCCCTGGGAATCAGTGTGTGATTAATGTGAATCTAAAGGGAGAATACATGCTATGACATTCTTACCCAAATCTCAGCCTTATTACTAAGGGTATGATGTAAATGAATAGCACTGCAGCATTTGCTGCTGGCTTACTTCTCTAGGCAACTTGTGATGGGTAGTGTTTCCATGACTGGGCCCATGTCCTTGGGATTTCCTAGGCTCCTACAGTACTAACAGTTACCATGGATTAGGTGCTTACCACGTGTCATACTCTGTGGCAACCTCTTTCCACAAATTACCTCATTTAATCCTCGTTACAGGCCTTTGAAATCTATATAAGCCTTTTCCCATTTTTTCCACGTGAAGTAAGTGAGACAAAGTAACATACTTGATATCACAGCAAATGCGTGGTCCAGTGCAGAGTCAAAACCACTTCTATATGACTTCAGAAATTTGGTCTTTAATCAGTACAATATTTTGCTTTTTTAATTGAAATATAATTGACATATATACTGGCCATTATACTAGTTTCAGGTGTACAATATAATAATTCAGTAATTGTATATGTTGCAAAATGTTTACCACAATAAGCCTAGTTAATATCCATCTAATCTCTACTTTTCTTGATGATTAATTTGACTTTTAAAAAATCCTCAAATACTGAAAATTGACCTGAAATAAAATACTGACATACCTATCAATGTTAAAGAACTTCTAATTTTTAAATTTGATTTCTAAAGGCTTTTGTAGAGTCTTAAATGTAAGAAAAACAGGCAAAGTGACTTTTTTTTTTTACTATTTAAAAAACCTGTATTTTAAGTATATTTTATTGATTACGTTATTACAGTTGTCCCTTTTTTTTTCCTCCCCTTTATCCCCCTGTACCTCCCCTCCCATCAGATCCCCCCCCGCCACCCCTTAGTTTATGTCCATGGGTCACACATATAGTTCTTTGGCTTTTCCATTTCCTATACTATTCTTAACCTCCCCCTGACTATTTTGTACCTACCATTTATGTTTCTTATTCCCTGTACCTTTTCTCCTATTCTACCCATCCTCTTCCTACTGATTATCCTCCATGTGATCTCCATTTCTGTGATTCTGTTCCTGTTCTAGTTGTTTGCTTAGTTCGTTTTTGTTTTTCAGGTTCAATTGTTGATAGTTGTGAGTTTGTTGTCATTTTACTGTTCATAGTTTTGATCTTCTTCTTAGATAGGTCCCATTAACATTTCACATAATAAGGGCTTGGTGATGATGAACTCCTCCAACTTGACCTTATCTGGGAAGCAGCAAAGTGACTTGTTTTAAATGATACTCTGCATTGACAGACCTAAAACTAGCACTCATTCATTTATCATTTGTTATTCTTCCTTAGGTTGGGATTCATTTATCATTCATCTAAACTGTGTTTGTTTTGTTTGGTCAGCAGTCCAGAAGCTCAGTACTTATTAGTTGAAAAAAATGTATGAATGAGCTGAGGCTGACAATGTGTCTGGTATTATTAGCACTGGCAACATGGAGCTAAAAAGCACATGTGTCTGCCCTCAAGAAGCGGACAGTCTAACAGGGAGAATTGCACAAATGGAACCATAGCTAGTTGCCTTACTGCCCTAAAGGGTGATCAGGGCTATTCGGAAGGGTATGTTAAGGTGTATAAAGACCTACACACTGTTTGATGGTGCTGGAAGACCGGAGGGGACTCAATCCTGGATACCTTATATAGAGAGAGCTTGGTTTTATTCTGTCAGGAAAGTATTTTAAACAAAGAAATAAGATGGTCAAACCTATATTTTTAGAAGGATCCCTGGGGTGTTTGTATGGTGAATTGGCAAGTTGAGAATTTGGGATTTATAGTATAATGCTTAAGAGACTGATGTGGTCTGTCCTAGGGTCCCTGTAATAGGATTAAGGAGGAGGAGAAGGTTTAAGAAGTATTTAGAAGATGACCAGGGATGGAGATAAGGATTTAAAAAAAAAATCATTATCTTATCCATGGTAATCAATGCCCCAAGAATGAATGAAATCTCAAGAGAGTTTAGAGAGTTGGGGGTTAGGAAGACAAGGATTTAAGGGACAAGAAAAGGAGAATTCCACACATATGATAATAAGTAAAAATAGTCGTAGATTGTATGGTTTCTCATAAGCCAACTAATAGTGGCTTGAAGAAGAGAAACATGTTCTGTGGTGTAAGTCAGTGGAAACAATAGATGCACACTAATTTTTTGATATTTCTAGATGAAAAATGGGGTAGATATTGAATAACAGCTAAAGGAGGATGTGGAACCAAGCGAGGGTTTGGGTTTTGTTTTAAGATGGGAGATAACTGTAGCAGGCTCACAGACTAAAGGCAAAGAAAGAACACAGGCCTTCTAACTCCCCACCCAGTGTTCTCCATTCACATTCTCAGCTACTTGGACCCAAAAGTAGTGTGCTGTTTGAGTATTTTGGGCTACATCAGAGTAGTCCCCTTATCTAATTAATGTGTTTACATTCCCTGTTATCTCAGAAACTCTTTCCAGAGTTAATGAATCCTATAATGAGATTGCTTTAATGAGAACCCAGTCAATGTCCTGGCTGGTATGGCTCAGTGGATTGAGTGCCAGCCTGTGAACCAAAGGGTCACTGGTTCGATTCCCAGTCAAAGCACATGCCTGGGTTGTGGGCCAGGTCCCCAGTAGGGGACGCGTGAGAGGCAACCACACATTGATGTTTCTCTCCCTGTCTTTCTCCCTCCCTTCCACTCTTTCTAAAAATAAATAAAATCTTTAAAAAAAGAGAGAGAACCCAGTTAAGGGAAGGAATATCATCTCCAAAACATATTATGAGCACACAGTTAATATTTGCTGAACAAACATGGTGATGCAGGTCACCCCTGAATTAATCACTGAACCTATGAGTCTTTTGTAAAGCCATTATCTCTCTGCCTATATTACAGTTAGTATTGCATCTTACCTCCCCATCCTAAATCTCAGACCTCCCAAGAACAATAGATAGTCACCTGCATATCTCTTTAGGCCTCAAACACTCAGCAATATTTGGCAAAAAAATACACATTAATGTACATTTTTCTGAATAAGTGATAAAGAGACAAGACTTCAGTCATTTTTGTCTTATTTTGAAAGAAAGGGTTTGAATATCTTGTTGGCATTTTTGATCTATTTTTTTTTCTATCTGCTTTATAAAAAACAAGCCATTGAACCTAACACAACTCTCGTATTCCACCTCAATACCTAAGCACCTTTAAATCTCCTAGTAATATGCCACCATTTTAACTCCAGCTTTTTTACTTCATAGTTTTATCAGTTTCTTAAGGCCAGTTTTTATGAATTAAAGAGATGAGTAGCAAATTGCCACATGTAGTTTTAAGAAGCTCTCTGATCCTTCTGAGACAAAGTAACATACTTGATATCACCAGCAAATGAGTGGTCCAGTGCAGAGTCAAAACCACTTCTGTATGACTTCAGAAATTTGGTCTTTAATCAGTACAATATTTTGCCTTCTGTGCCACTTTTCATGTTCTACTTTGACAGAGTAGAGAATGGAAAGTAGTGTAAAAGGATCTTTCATGATAGAATAAATAATTCCAACCTCTATGTGTTATTTTTTCTAGCATGTATTCAGTTGTGGTATAATTATTTGTGTATATCTTTATAACCCTGATACTTGCAGGGGCCATGTGGCATTTTTCATTTCCTCAATCTCTATTGGAATACATGACACATAATAGACAATCACTGAAAATTTGCTGAATGATGAAGTTCAGAAATAAAACAAGTCATAGATTCATCCTTTAGAGCTGTCAAGATTATACAGATTAGACTTTTGTTTAGTGTAACCCAAATAACAGGAGTGGTGGGGGTTGATTTGAAATTTAAACTTTTAGAACTCCTACAAGTGTTTTTAACCTTGTGATATCTCAACTGCCCTTTCTAAGCACAGTATTTTTTTTCCCTTTTTCTTTTCTGCAGGTTGGACTCAGATCTGTGATAGAACAATTTCCTGGGAAGCTTGATTTTGTCCTTTTGGATGGGGGTTTTGTCCTAAGCCATGGCCACAAGCAGTTGATGTGCTTGGCCAGATCTGTTCTCAGTAGGGCAAAGATCTTGCTGCTTGATGAACCCAGTGCTCATTTGGATCCAATGTGAGTTTCCGAATTCCTGCTATTTAATAACACAGTGGGAGCAGAATCGTTGAGTCCTACTTCATAGTAACACAAATTCCTGTTAGGCTGTTATGTCTGCAAGTGGAAGAACCTCCTTCAACTATGAAATAATTGCCCAGTGGAAAAGTCACCATTTGACGTGAGCACAAGTGCTTATTTCCTAGTATAAGAGCCGTGTGTTCTCTTCTGAGTGTAATTTTGAAATTTCATACAAACTCTCCCCCTTATCAACACATGATGAAATATTTAGTTACATCGGCCTAATCTGATTCTTATGGTTTTTGTTCTATTCCGTTTATACAATAGGAAATATTTATAGCACAGAAGAACTACTAGGGATTCTACATAATGAAAACAATGTACCTCTGTGAAATTTTCTTCAAAATATTTGTCCTATTTATTGGTGGAAACTTAGAATCTACCCCATGGTTGGAAAGCTGACTGTGGCTGACTCTAGATCACAATTATGTTAAAAGTATTTAAAGAAAGATAAGTAATTTAAAAGAGTAAACTGGTAGGACAGTAGGTATGTTATTAAGGGTAAAGGCAGGTTAGTTGATGTTCTGTGATGTTATGTGTGGTATTTTCTTTCCTTTCTAGAACATATCAAATCATTCGAAGAACCCTGAAACAAGCATTTGCTGACTGCACAGTGATCCTCTCGGAACACAGGATAGAGGCGATGTTGGAGTGTCAGCAGTTTTTGGTGAATGTTTATAATTGACTTAAGATCTCATTTCTCTTCTAATCCTGGATAACAATCCTTTATCTGATGGTCCCTTCAAACCTCAGTAATGTATGATTTCTCCCTTAAAATGTGTGAGGTAGCCATTTAGTTAGTTTTATTCAAAATAGCTGCACAAATTTCTCACTTCGATCTGAGCTATGAGGTGAGGTTGAACTTCAATAAATCTAAAAAAGCAGCATATTGCTAAGTTATATTAATAAATTGGAACATCTGTGCTTTTTGAGTCCTTTATTTGGGGATCAAGTCAGAAGGAAGACTGAAGTCCTGATGCTTTTAATAACTAAATCACCCTTGGATGGGGTCCAGGACAGGCCTGGGTTGCCTTGCATCTCATGCATACTTTTCGTGTGATAGTTGAAAGGCTCATTTCATTTTTCTAGTCATTATTTGGAGCTTAGGTGAGTGCCTCACCCAACCACTTTCTCATCAGCTTTTGAATCTGTGCTTTCAAAGCTGTCACAGATTCTTTCAAGTGGTGTTAACAGATTCCCTTGGGTTTAGTCGTAAGGAAGTTCTTAGGATGATGTATCACGTCATTTCTGTTAAGAATTTGGAGGCTGCTGGAGGTAAATGCTTCCTTACTGAAAGATTGTTATTACCTTTATTATTACTGAGCTTCAGGTGACAAATTAGGTGCCTGACTCACAACCTTTTGCCCTGCCATGGTCAAGTTCAGAAAATTGGGTAAAACCTTTCTATTCTCCGGTCTGGGGTTTGCTCAACTTGAACAAGTGAAGGAAGCATATTAAACTGAAGCACATCTTGACCAATTTGGAATTAACCTTCAAATCCCCTGTTGAAGAGGTTCAAGTATCATGCTGTGGACTTCCACTAATTTTTAAGGTAACATATAAGGGCTCTAACAAAAATCACTCTAGTTTACAAAGCCCCCTTAGTTCCTCTAAAGTTCTGTGAAGAAGTATGTTGCTCGGTACAATCCTAGTTTTAAAAAAAATCTTCCAGCTGCTAAGTAGAAAGTCACAGGTAACTTCACAGATGGTGAAAACTCAGTAAAGCAAGAGGAAGAAGGACTCACCAGTGACATGAAATCTCCCTGCCTATTCAGACTGCAAGCCTCTGCACACTGTTTTCCTTTTAGCTTTTGTCTTCCTCAGAACCTATGCCACATTCTATCCTTGCTCTGGTCCTGCCTACTGTCCAAGACCTCACTAACAGCCACTTCCCTAGGTCATAGAGGAGAACAAAGTGCGGCAGTATGACTCCCTCCAGAGACTGCTGAGCGAGAAGATCCTCTTCCAGCAAGCCATGAGCCCCTGGGAGCACCTGAAGCTCTTGCCCCACCAGAGCTCAAGCAAGCACAGGTCTCGGTCCAAAATCACTGCTCTGAAGGAGGAGACAGAAGAAGAAGCACAAGAAACCAGGCTGTAGGAAGCAGTATGAATATTTGCATGGAACACCCACTCGTGGACTTGTAGGAGAAAACAGTTTATGTAGGAGAAAACAGAAAATAAGGATGAATAATGTTATTTTTCAAAAGGAAACATCTTGGTAAGGGGAATTAAGGATGTCCACATAGGTCTGCATAAATTGCTTCCCAGCAATGGTAAAATTGTGTGAAAGGTACTTCAAATCCTTGAAGATTTACCATTTGTGTTTGCAAACCAGATTTTCCTGAAAACTTTTCCCCTTGGTAGTTATTAGAAAGGTGACTGTAAATGTCAACCAGCTTAGTTCAACTTATCGTTTAGTGAAATTTCTTGATTTGCATTATTAGAGAACTAGAATCATACTATTTAGAGATACGATTAACTGAAAACTTTAGTGGTTTATATTCCTTTTTCTCTACTCTCTCCAAGATATTTAACAACAAAACTATATTACCTTATAAGTATTCAGACTGTCCATTTCCAAGCGAGTATTAGAATACTGTGGGAGTCACAAGACAGTCCATCAAAATACGTAACTGCAACATCTAGGTTATCAGTCAGGACAGAGGACATCCTGCATCCTGGACATCAGGGTTAGTACCGTTCTGCTCTACCAAAAATCCAAATAATTCAGACAACCAGAATACATTTTTTTACATGGAAAAGGGGCTGTACACCCTGTAGGGGAGAGGATAGCTCCCTTCATGTGGAAGTTGACATGCCTTTTCCCAGCTTCCAGAAACTAACAAGGTCATAAAACCTCTGAAATGAAGGATGATTAGAAAATTGGTGCAGAAAAATCCTTATCACAGAAGCTCCAGGTAGCGAACACACAGGCAGCTAAGCCACTGGGGCTGCAGGTGTACATACCTGAAATCTGGAAGTCTAGGTATGAATTAGGTCGTGTCCTGTGTTTTCAGACTCACTATATGCACTTTAGGGTGTGTATACTGAAAGGAAGAGATAATGGGAGACTCACTGAAGAAGAATCAATCATGAATTAGCTTTTTATGCTTCTGCTTTACAATTTTGTGATGCAAATGAAATTTTCTATAGGAAATAGTATTTATTCTAATGCTTCAGACTCACATAAATGGCTGTATTTTAAGAATGATTATATTATGAATTATATTTGTATAAAAATTTATATTTGAAATTTTGACTTTTAATGGCATAGCTATTTTTATGATATGTTAAAACTGGGGGAAGCTTAGGGTAATGTTGACCTGGGGCTATGAAGTACCTTGAAGGTGTGGAGAGAAACATTAGGGCTCACACAGTGGATGTACACACCTGGATAACTCCCAGGGGCACACAGGTTCCTTCTTAGGTGCAGCTCTAAAGAAAATAGTACCACCAAAGCTGACTGCTCCTATCAAGGAAATACTACCTTCCAGATTCAAACTAACCCTAAAGATTGAATTTTATTTGTTGCTGTAATAAAATATCACTCATCAATAAAAACCATGTATTGGCGTAAAACTTGACTCTTTTCAGATGTGGTCATTGACTGTGTCTCTTACTTCAGTCTCTAAGGATCGTGGAGCACAAACTGTGAAACTTCCTGTAGATGTGTCTTCTTGAGAATCCCACATGAATTGAGACAGCCTTAAAAATTATTTCTTTTAAAAATTGGGGTAAATCATGCATAACCTAAAATTTACCATGTTAACCACTTTTAGTAGTCTTAGTTAAGTACATTCACATTTTTATACAATCATCATCACCATCCATTTACAGATTTTTTTTTTATCTTGCAAAACTGAAACTCTAGCCATTACACAAAAACTCCTTATTTCTCCCTTTCCCCAGCCTCTAGCAATTTTACCTCATATGAGTAGAATCATATACTACATATTTATCCTTTTGTGACTAGTTCATTTCACTTAGCATAATGTCTTTAGGATTCATCCATGTCATAGCATGTGTCAGAATTTTCCCCCTTTTTAAGACTGGAATAATATTCACATCACATGAGCAAGCTGAGCGGATGGCCCTGCGGATAACTGCCATCCGCTGATCCCGGCGGTACTTGTTCTTGCGGGTCCTGTGTGGGATGCTGCGCAGGGTAACCCGGGTGTTCTTGTGGGTGGTGGTTCCCACATAGGCGGTGGCCCGCTTTCGCTAGGTGGATCTCTGCTATGTGATGGCCACCACACCTTTGCCAGGGGGCCGAGGAAGGAGTGGCGGGCCTAAAGATGATTAGGCTCAGCCCCGATGTCTGCTGGTTCTCTTGGTCAGGAAGCTGGAGCAGTTCCACTACCATCCATTACAGGTAGGCGGACCCCGCGGCCGCTCCTCGCGCTGCAGTGGCAGGAGGCCGAAAGAGCCTTGCAAAGTTTCACGAAAGACACAGATGCAGTGTGGCAGATGGACAACAGAGCCCTAGGAATGCCAAGCCCCCCAACCCTGCCTTTACTTATTATTTGGAGAGGTTTGTTTTCACATGTGATCCGAAGAGGGCAGTCTTAGAGCATGCTCGATTCTAATTATTCTAGACCATTCTTTAAAATATTAATATACTTTATTTTTTAGGGCATTTTTAAGTTCACAGCAAAATCAGGCAGAAATTACAGAGTCCTCATATACCTCCTGCCCCCACACAGGTACAACCTCTGCCACTGTCAGCATCCCGTTCCAGAGTGGTAGGTGCATCTGTTATAATCAACCATCACTGTCGCCCAAAATCCATGGTTTACATTAAGCTCTGTCTGGTTTTGCCTCATGTGTTTTGTGTGTACATGTACCTCTGTTGTTAGGCACATACACGTTAAAGGTTGTTGTGTCTTCGTAGAGTATATTGACCACTTTATAATTATGTACCATCCTTCTTTATCTCTAATAACTGTCCTTACTCTGAAATCATCTCTGAAATTAACAGAGGTATTCCCTCTTTCTCTAATGTTAACATGGTATAACTTTCTCCATACTTTTACTTTTAATCTTCGTATGTCTTTATATTACCCAGAGTGGATTTCTTATAGACAACCTATAGTTGGCCTTCAGTTTCGATCCACTCTGGCTAACAGTCTCTACCTTTTAATTGGTGTTTAGATCATTGCCCCGTTCTTTGTTTTTATTTTGACTGCCACATTTTTGTGTGGCTTTAATTGGACATTTTTTTTATGATTCTATTTTCTCTTTGTTAGCATATATCAATTACTTTTTAAAAAGCTTTTTAATGGTTTTTAGAGGTTGCTCTGCAGTTTGCAATATATGTTTACAACTAAGCCAGCTCTCTAAATAACATTATAATACTGCATGGGTGTACCTTATAATAACCTTATAAGTATCTGATAAGAACAATAATTCCTAATTCCTCCCTTTTGTCCCTTGTATCATTGACATCATTCATCTCATTTATTGATAAGCACAGGTCAGGATATTTATATATACAACATATAATCAGTACATTGTAGCTATTATTTATTAAACAAGCTGTAAGCTATTCAATTAATTGAGTAAGAAAAGTAAAAGTTTTGATTTTACTTTCATATATTCATTCTCTGATGCTCTTTCTTTCTTATATAGATCTGTGTTTCTAAGCTGTATCATTTTCCTTCTGTGTGAGATGGGGGCAGTTCTATGTTAGGTCTCAGCCTTTTAGTGAGCCTGTGCCCCTGGACTGTGAATTCACCAGGGCTTCTCAGCTTCTCTCCACACTCTTAGGTAGAACAAGATGGCTTGGGGTGGCTGGAGTTGATTATTTCCCTTTCCCCAGGTATACTGGGCTCTGGTAGAGTAGTTTCTCCTGAGGGTAAGCCTTGGTGCCCTGAGGTATATTTCAAAGTGATTATTGTTCCCCTCCCCCTGCTGGAATCCTGAGGAAATTTTCACTGAGCTTTACTGTGAATACCTGTTACAGCTCCTGAAGGTAAAACTCATGAAAATACGGGTTCCCCTCCCCTGACGACTGGGTGCCTTGGAGATTTCCTCTCTCAGGCTTGTCTACACTGAGCCTCTAGCAATTCACCAGTTATGTTCAGGTTTTCCTACCGCAGCACTGGTTCCTAAGGATGTTTCTGCTTAGTGGTTTCTACTCAGGTAAGTTGTATCTGCCTGTCTGGCTCTCCAGTTTGCGGGAGCACCAGTTTGCCCTATGACCTTACTTCTCTGACAGATCTAGGAAGAGTGGTTGACTTTTTAGTTTGCTCAACTTTTTACTTATTGTTTGGTTGGAGTGTAGACTTCTAAGCACCTTCATGCCAGATCAGAAACTAGCAATCTTTCAGGTTCATTCTGAATAATAAATAAATAAAGAAGAACTTTGCAAAGGTGGAAGGAGTCAACTCAAACTAAAAGTGACAAAAGGGGTCGTAGTTCTGAAAGTGCACTTTAAGAAGAAAAGCAGTGAAACAGGAAGGGAAATTCAGTGCTGGTCACCCAAGCTACTTTGCTCATGCCAATACTTGGTTTTTCTTTGCATCAATTCTTCCCTCTTCTTTTTCTATTTAAAAATAAACTATTTTTCCCACAAACTGCTATTTTTGTCTATTTGTTTTTTGTCTAAGTCTTGAGTTTTGGGGTTACTGGTTTCAGCCTCCCTCCCAACACAGTGTCTTCATTGATTTCTCAGACCTTTCACTTTGTTCTTCCTCATTATGAGAAAAAATGCTAAAGCTTGAAGCAAGTACATTTCCTTCCAGTAATCAGGGACCTTCCAGGATTGGGAAATTGCTACACATTAGAGTGAAAAGCTAATAAAACTCCCAATGTAAATATTTTAGTAGTTTGCTAAAGAAAGAACCTCAAATACTATGTGGAAGACAACTTAGAATGAGGTTTAAAGTGCTCAATACAAAAACCTGTTTGACTTGTTAAAACAGGTGTGGAGAATCACAGTTCCCTATTAAAAGATGCAATGAGAAAAATCCTATAAGTTCCAGACAAACACACTGGGGCATGAGAACTCCAAATCAATAGGTCGGGAATTATAAATTGCTTCCAGGGTACAGAGCCAGAGACCTTAGTCACTCTGTTGGTTGACAGGGAACTGGGGAATCAGTATCTATGTACCTTCTCAGAGAGAAGAGAATTCTTGGTAGAAGTTTAGGGTTATTGCTTAATTCTTTAGAGTGGGAACACTCACTTGCTTTTTAATAACATTTTCACAAGTTGTAAAATGATATAGTGCATTTAAGTAGATACGCTAACTCTGGCCTTTAATTTCATGCGGCAAAATGAATTAATGCAACAATAATGCTAAGTTGTTATTTAGATAAAAAGTTAAGTAGATTTATAATACATCTTCCATTCATCAAAGTAGAAAATATGTACAGAAAATGCAGATGGACCTTCCAGAAGCGCCTCCTTGTGGACGCTTTTATTAAGATAACCAATTTCCCAAAAGAACATATATGCCAACCACAGAAATGAGTGCAGACTCACACACCAACTTAAATGAATTTCCAACACATGTTCTCTTTTGACCGTTGTGAATATTGAAAGTAGGCATAAATAGTTTGGAGGTATAAACACCTTGTTACCTATGTTCTTTCCCATTCATTTTTGAGTGGCAGAATAATAAAAGGAATGGTCTTTAATTGTCAGCAATGACAGATGTGCTGACGAGAGGAACTAAAATTGAATGGCATTTTGATTGACCAATATTGACACAAAGAATAAAAAAATACTGATATCTTCATTGCAGTTAACACTGATGAAATTAATGTTGTAATTTACCAAAATTTTTACTATAAAGAAGTGAGCTTTCCCTGTTTTATTTAAAAGAAAAAGATCAATACAGAAAGTGGAATGGTGATTAACGGAGGTTTGGGATTGGGGGAAATGAGATGTCAGTCATAGGGCACAGACTTCTGGTTGTAAGGTGAGTAAGTTTTGGGGATCTAATAATGTATAGTGCAGTAATTATAGTTAATGATGTGTTATATACTTGAAAGTCGCTAAGAAAGTGAATATTACATGCTTACCACAAAAAAAAGAGCAATGGTAATTATGTGATGTGATGGAGGTGTTAGCTAATGTTACAGCGGGAATCATTTTGCAATAGATAAGTGTACCTAAACCAACATGTTCTTCAGCTTACACTTACACAATGTTGCGTGTAAATTATATCTCAAGAAAGCTGAAAAATAAATTAAGTGAATGGTGAAAAATACCAATATATTTGGCCACAGTTGATTGCTTGGTCATCCTTTTTTTGTCAGAGTTCTTTAATAAAAACCAGACTATTTGCCATTCAACCATCTGTCTTCCCCTGTACCCCTTCTCTGGTAGCAGATAGCAGGGGCTCATTAATATTCTAAAGGAAAATTTTTGAAACAAATTTGTGATCATAGGCAATTGTATTGTTAGGAAGAAATTTTTATTTGTATTTCCTCTTCTTTCCCATTTAGGTCAGATGCTCCAGGCAAAGCAGGAACCAAAGTGTCATTGCACAGACACAGCTTTCCCCGTCTTGGAAACCCACCCCAGGCACTCGTACTTGAACCTAGCAATGTTGCCAGGCTATTCTGGGACAAGGGAGCCACAGATGTAAAATTAAACATTGCAATTAAAACACTGAATGACTATTGCATTATATTATATACATTTTATGGTGAATTAAAACATTTAAAATACACAAAAGTAAACATATAGTATAATAAACTTCACATTCCTGTCACTGAGATTCAATGGTTATCAATTCATGGCCAATATTATTTCATCTATACTTTACGCACTTCCGTAGTGCACTATTTTAAGCAAATCCCAGACATATAAGTTCAGCTGTTCGCATCTCTAAAAGAAGGACTTTCTCATGTTTACAAAAAAATGTGTGTGTGTGTGTGTGTGTGTGTGTGTGTGTGTAAAATCACATTGCTGTTGCCACCAGTAAAAAAAAAGTCCTTAATATCCTCAAATATCTGCTCCATGTACAAATGTTATTGTCTCTTTTTTTTTCTTTATTTGAAATTTAAGTAGTCCTCACTTTGCACAGTAGTTTGGGGCTATAAATATGACCATGCAAAAGTGAAAATAATTTAAATAATTAATGGGAACAGTTATGATTATTCCATGACCTTTAGAAATATTAAAAATTAAAAACACTGTTGGTTATAAATATATAAGAAAATAAAAATGCTAGTAAAACTATTTACTATGCTAACTTAAAACATTAGGAACGTTGAAAAATAAAGTGTTTTATTTCTTTGTAAAATACTTATCATGAATAGCTTGAACACTGCTTGTTTTTTGGTTGTGTAACTTACAATCTGAAGAGAGCATCTCTTCTATGTCTTGGCTAGTTGTCATACTCCTAAGTTTGGATCAGCTTCCAACATTTTATTCTTTGAGATTCCAATGTTGTGAAAAATTCTTAGGGTAGAGTTTTAATGAAAAGGTTTTAGCTGATGTCACTTCCTCTGGAACATCTTAGTCTTTTTGTCACAACCACTTTCCTCATTTATGTCACCAAGTTGGTCTTCACTCAGGTTCCTCTGGTAGCATGTCCAGTCTCTTGGATGATTACAGTCAGCTCTTTCCTCTATTACTCCTTTTATATTCAATTTGAATTTCACTTCCAGTGTTGCCACTTTTTCTTTATTTGGAGTGTGTTCATCTTTGTTGGCCAGTTCCTTCTTTTGATTCTCCATTTTTCTAAAATGTCATTTGGGTTTATCACTGAGAGACAAGGAGGCAGCACAACTACATACTCCCCACACTTCGCTGCTTGTGAGTGTGCTGGGGGACAGTTGCACAGTGACTGGTTACCAACACACTTTGAAAGCAGTGACATAATTGGTCACTGAACATGATGCAAATCCATTATTTCTATATTGGTTTGTGGACAAAAGAGCTAGTAGCAATGTTGGTACTTCGTGCCATTATTCACAGTTGATATACTGTGGTAACTGAAATTTGAACTGTGTTATTGAGGGACTGGTATTGTTTAGCTAAACCATGGTAACACATTGGCTCATATCTGAATGGTAAAAAAAAAAAAAAAAAAGGGCATATTCAATTAAGGCTCACATATTGCAATTGGTGTGTATATGTATATCTTAAGTTATAGATTCTCCCTCCATTTTCTTCCATATGATTTAATGATTGAGGAAACTGGGTTGTTTATCCTTTGTAGTTTCTGACAGTCTGGATTTTGTATTTTCATCTCCATGGTATTTTTAATAGTTTCTGTCCCCCGTATTTCCTATAACCTGGTAGTTAAATCCAGCAGCTTCCTCTAGTTGGCTCTGAGCCCTTTAAAACACTCTAATAGGTTTTGATGGTTTCCTTGCATTTTGGTATGACAAGATACCCTGAGCTTACTTTCATATATGCTAAACCTACTTGCAGACATGAAATCAACCACTTCAAGGAACCCTGGTTACTTTCAGTAGGAAATGGTATTTGAAGACCCAAATTTGGTGACTAAAGCTGCTCGTTGCTGTTGAATTTGTTGTTGGATTGGTCTTTCCAGTGGATTGAGCTAAGAAATAGATAAAATATATAATGGATTTGGATTAACCAAAGAAATACATCTCTATATGGGTCTTTTTCTATGTCTATGCTTATATCTTTACCTATTTCTATATCTGCTATAATGGAAATATGTCAGAAGTTCACACTAATACCTACAATTTAAATTCAGGACTACAGGGCTTTTACTTACTCTCTTCTATCTTATACCTGTACTTTCTTTCTCACATACCAGGAATCCCAGTTCTTAACAACACTAACAATGATACAAATGAGAATACTTCATAATTATTCATTTGTTCTATCCCATTCAATTTTCATAACTCAATGATTATAAAAATATTTTATTTACTCTCTTTATTTTCCCTTACATTTCTTTTCATCTTTATGGTCTATTCCACCAGAGATATGCGGTCAAATTGGTGTGCTTCAAAATCATTTGGAATAATTCCTCTCCGTATTGGTAATTACATTACCAATTGGAGACATATTTAGATTTACTTATTTTGTTTTATTTTTAGCTGTCTTTTCCCCAGGTTCATTCTGGTAAACTAGCCAGCCTAATGGTTTATCTTGTGTTTCTTAAGGAGCTACCTACAGCCTACTCGCAACTGTTTACCACCTGACTCTCATTGTTTCCGAGAGCACCTTCAGGCTTGACCTCCCCCACAATGCACCTTCTGGGAGAGCTCACTGTCCCTATAGTATACCTATCTACCTGGGCAAAATCTCTGAGCCCCTGCTCTGGCATTGGGGGCAAGTACAGCTGCCCACTTCTCTTGTAGCAACTCCCAACTTTTATGGCAAGGTGTTAGGCAGGGGTAGAAGACTCTGGTCTTTTAAGCTTGCCTTTCCTGGCACAGAAATTTCACTCTATGAATGTACTAGAGTAAAACAATCAGGGCCCCAGTGTTCTTGGTCTGCCACACCTGGGATGAGCCTCTGCTCTACAATGGGACCTGTGTGGAGGAAGGAGCCCCTTAGCTCTCCATTGCATTCACCTGGAATTTTACCTCTGCAACTCAGGCTGTGAGAATGAGAAGTGCTGTTGACCTGCACACCCAGGGAGATATTGTAGTCTTGGGCTATGAACTAGGAGAATAGGGAACCCCACCTTCTTGGACCCTACCCCCTTAGAGCTGCTTGTCACACCGAGCTAGGGGAGGGAAAAGGGAGTAGGCTGTGGCTAAAGTGATTTATAGCTTTTTTAAAAACTAAAGGGCTTTTGCTGTTCTTGCTAAGATTTACTCTATTTTCTTGAATAAATGTTTCTTCATTGTTGTATGCTGTGAGGATAATACCCAGAGAGTTTAAGTGGTTGTCTGATAATT
Organism: Mormoops blainvillei; assembly: GCA_004026545.1. Taxonomy (NCBI): domain Eukaryota; kingdom Metazoa; phylum Chordata; class Mammalia; order Chiroptera; family Mormoopidae; genus Mormoops; species Mormoops blainvillei. The sequence continues at coordinate 263,900 of PVJD01001283.1, forward strand.
TTTACCAGTAATGGTTCTTTCACTGAGGAGCAGGTCCACAGGGTGCCTCACTTTGCTGTTCTGGAAGTTGTCCTCCAGTTTAACACTAATTCCTGTGGTTTCAGTTTTTCTTGTTCTTTCACCTTCAGAGTGACTCACCTCCTGAGAGACTCTTTGACTATGAGCCAGGTGCTTTTTGTATATAATTCTCATTTTGTTCCTCATACAGTTCCTGTGAAGGAAGTTCTATAATGACGAGGCTCAGAGAAGTTGCAGGTCTTTCCAGAAATCACATCTCGTGCCTGGATTTTGAGATTTTGAGTCATTGGAAAGTTTAGACTCATTTCTAATCAGAGGGAAGTCATCTGGCAGTTTACCTCAAAGAGTCAGGGGAGGACTCCTTGTTATGCTTTCCTCTCTAGAGAGCTTACCAGCCTGCTCTGCCCTCCCATGGGGTCTCAAACTGCCGAAAACTTCCTGAGGAAAACAATGATCACCACAGGATAAAGCTAATGCACTACCCAGATTCCGGCTTGTGGTTCTGCCACTGATTACCAACAACCTTTGCTAATGTGATTCCGCCTAACACGGCTCAATATCTGTAAAGGCATATAAGTAGTTTTTCAATATGTTTAGCAGGGTGTCACAGGCAACTACAGAACTTCTCAGAGCATTTAAGATGCAAAGGTGCATTTGTGACTCTTCAAGAGTAGAATATCACATGCAACACTTCTCATCTTTTTTGGCCATGCAATCCTACATTTCCTTGTGCCACTTACATTCTGTCTTGGAGAAGGTTGGCCTAAAACATATATTCCACAAGGAAAGGGCATGGGAAATCTTCACCATTGCCTGGAAAACATTTGAATATCAACAGTTGTTTCCATCTGCCATCCTTTAGGGCATGCTTATGGAAGACAATACCTACATCTTGTCTTTTAAAAGGACAGCTCATAGACAAACTGTTCAGTAGCTGCAAGGGTCTATGAAGGCATGTGTAGCTTCCCATTGAGACCTAATCTATATTCATATCTGAAGAACTCTGGAATAATCCCACATGCTGGTTGTTGATTCTTGGAAAAAATTAAGAAAAACGCTTTGAAACAGGTGGTTAACTTTGCTCTGACAAGAACACACTGTTGGATTTTCCAGTGCGAGCACGGTGCTTTGTGCACAGTAGTTATTTGATAAACACTTGTATAAATACTTTATATAAATACTTAATCAGTACACAATTCAGAGCCCAGCCTTCCAAAATCAGAGCATTAGCTTTGTCCTCGCGGTTGAGGAGGGGGCTTATTCTGAGAAGACAGAGAATGAGACATCTGCCACTACAGAGGCCGCCAGCCTGAAAGGGCCAGATTGCTGGGCCTGCAGCGCTATGTGCCACCTATAGGCTTGTTAGAAATAGCAGCTCATGCTTCCCTTTCCCCAAACTACTGAATTAGAGTCACTGGGGTTCTCCCCAGGAAACCATTTTAACAAAACCTCCAGGTGATTCTTATTCACATTAAAGTTTAAAAAACTCACTGACTTAAGACTATCCTGAGGTCAAAATGATCGCTGTAGATCGACTTGATATGTGTATTTCCCCCAAATTTATATGTTAAAACCCTAATCTTAATGTGATGGTTTTAGGAGGTGGAGCATTTGGGAGGTGATTAGGTCACAAGAGTGGAACTCTCATAAATGGATTTAGAGTCCTTATAAAAGAGATCCCAGAGTGCTCTCTGGCCCATTTTTTGTGAAGTTGTACTGAGAAGACTGCTGCTGATAAACCAGGATGCCAACTTTTCTTCAGGCACCTGATCTACTGGTACCTTGATCCTAGACTCCCAAGACTTTAGAAATGTGAGAAATAAATTTCTGTTGTTAGAGCCACCTAGTTGGTGGTATTTTGTTGTAGCAGCAGAGCAGTGGTTGTGAAACCTGGGTGAACATTAGGAAAATCTGGAGAACCTGAGAAAACATGCATGGACACAAGGTCCTATCCCAAAACAGTTAAAGGTAAATCTTCGGAGAATAAGGTTAGATTATTGATCCCCTAAACGGCTCCTTAGGTGACTCTAATGTGCAGCCCACAGAGAGCCATTGACCTTGCAGTTTTGGCTTTCAAGGTGCGCCGAAAGAGCTATGGTGCTCAAAAATCAGTGGAGCTTGGCGGTACTTTGACCGGGGAAACTGAAGCTTATCAACTGAGGGCAGGAACTGTAGAGCGATGCCTGGAACCTGAGTCTACATTAGAAGCACTGATTTGAAAAATGGTGGTAACATCAAGTGAGAATCCTTAACCAAAACTTCAACCCACTGTTGAGTGCATCTGTGTGTTCTAGGTGCTATGGGTACAGCAGTGTACAAAAAAGGCAAAGTCCTCAGTCTCATGGGGCTTATGATCTAGTGGTGGGGACAGAAAATTAAACAAATACATGGTTAAACTATGTTAAATGGCAAAAGGTAATTAAGGAGAAAAATAAAGCAGAGATTTAGAGGTGTTATTTTACACAGTAAAATCAGAGAAATTCTCATTAGTAAGGTGCCAACTGAGCAGACCTGAAAGAAGTGGGGAAGTAAGTCATGTGGGTATCTTGTGGAGTATTTGAAGCAAATGCAAGAGCAAAAGCAAAGGTAGAGGCACACTTGGTATGTTAGAGGAACAGTGAGGAGTTTCTGTGTCTGGACTAGAGAGGGAAATAGAATCAGAGGGGTAAATGGGGGTGAGGCAGGAAAACAGACAGATGATATGGGTTTCTGTAAGAACACTAGCTTTTCTCTAAATCAGGAAACTGTTGGAGGGTTTTGAGTAAGAAGTGAAGTAAATGGAATTATATTCTATCAAGGTAATCCTGCAGCTGAAGAGTACAAAAGCAGGAATTCCAGTTAGGAGTCCTGCCATAGTCCTAGTGAGAGACCGCAATAGCTTGGACCAAGGTGGCAAAAATAGTGTAGCTGATTCATGGTTAGACTCTGCATGTATAATGAAGATAGCAGCAACAGAATTTGATGATGAATTGGATATAGAGTGGGAAAGAAGGATAAAACTCAAGGATGATGCTAAAGTTTTTAGTCTGGGAAGTTTTAAGGATAAAGTTGTTATTTACTGAAGTTGAGAAGACAAAGAGAAGCTGGTTGGGGTGGGGAGGCAAGATTGAGGACATGTTCAGGATTCAGGATCCTTAAACATGTGAAGTTTGAGGCATCCAAGTGGAATGTCAAGTGAACTGTTTGAATATATGGGGTAGAAGTTCAGGGGAGAGGTTCAGAGTGGAGACAGAAATACAGTATAAAAGTCATCAACATGTAGAGTGTGTTTGTGCCATGTGAGTGAACTAGATCCTGCTATTCGCAGCATTTAACATCACCTGAGAGGTTATTAGAAATCTCAGAACCTACCTCAAAACTAATGAATCAGTATTGGCATTTTATCATGATCTCCAGGTGACTGGTAGGCACTTTAATGCTTACAGATGCTTTCAGGTTAGATGATCTAGGGTCTGAATGAATATGGAAAGGTCGGTCTGAGGACCTGAGACTGTCTAACTTTGGAGGCCATGAAAACAGGATGGAGACTGAGTTGATATAGAGGTGGGAAATTCAGAGAAAATGGTGTTCAAATCAAGTTCAGAATGAATTTCAAGAAGAACCACATTTCCACTTTGTCAAATGTTATAGGTCAATTAAGATGAAGGATAAGAATTGACCACTGGATTTAGCATTAAAAATGCCATTGGTGACTTCTATTAGAATATTTTAGTTGGAGTCAAGATATTAGGAAGAGAGAAATTACAAACAGTGAGTATAGACTTTTATGAATTTTGCTTGAAGCAAAGGAAGTAAATGGGTAGTAAGTGGATGGGAAAGTGAAGTCATTTTTTGTTTATTTTTGAGATGAGAGAAATAACATCTTATTGTTGTACTGGATATGGTGATAATCAGCTAAGGAGAGATGGGAATTGGTGGAACTAAGGGAGAGCTGAGAGTCATCCCGAATACCTTGAGCAAGCGAGAGTGAAGGTATCCATCCAGAGCACAAGAAATGATCATTGTTAGTGAGGAGGGCGGTCATTATTCATTGAAGAAGAGAGAAAGTAGATTGATAATGTGGGAGTGGGCTATTATGGAAGCTGTTTTTAAATCTCGATTGACTCAACTTTCATCAATTAAGTAGGAAGACAGTCACAAATTGAGCACAAGAATGGCAAAGGCAATATTGGGGATTTAAGGAGAAGGAAGTGTGAATTGCCTTCTAAGATAGTTTCCCCCAGTTTTTGAAGCTATGTCACACATTTAAAAAGAATAATTTGGTGGCACATTTAGAGACATTTGGAGTGCTGAACAAATTTATTGGGGCAGGAGACAACTGGCCCAAGCATTCTGGTTGCCATCGAGTACTGCCTACATGCCCAGATAGCTAAAGACAGTAATTTCATCTAGCATCCTGGTCCTGTTTGGCACACATGAGGATGAATGGACACAGAAAACTTGAAAATATAGCCAAGTATCAGGAAAGGATCCATGTGCATTGGAGTTCATGAATTTGAAGAGAGGCTAGTAAGGATGGCTGTGTGTTTTTTAGCCATCTTCAGCTATACAGCTATAATCATATAGGTGAGTGTGTTTGGTGGTAACTGGATTTAACTAGGTTTGGAGTTATTCCAAGCAGATACAACAGAAGAGAGAGGGTTTGAGGAGTTGAAGGATGCTAAGGAATGACTGTAATTATGTACCAGGTAATACAAACAAAGTGATGGGAGAAATTAGGACACAGAATGGGTGAGGAATATTGAAAGGTAGGTGGTTTAATGGACTGCGAATGTTATGGGGTCTTAATGTTTTTGATGTTGTAAGGAGATGATCAGACAATATAATAATTGAAATTGAGATTGTGGTGGGGTGCAGGTATTGGTAACGACACCCAGGGCATTGCATGGCAGTGGGTGGCTGAGGGAAAGTGGAGGAAAGGGGGTTGGTAAATTCAGAGGCCAGGATATCAAAGGAATTACATACATTGATATTAAAATCACCAAAAATGATACCAAATGAGGGTAATTGTGAATAGGAAGACAAAATCTTCAATAAATGAGGGAGAGACACCCCAAAGAATGACTGGAAGAATAAAGTCTAGTGTAATCAGGTAGCAGAGCCTAATGTCAGAATTTTAAAGAAGGACATTAGTGAAAAAGAGATACGCCATGTGGATGGGACAATGAGACTCAAGGAGACCAACTTCCTCCACTTCTAAGTCTAGTGGTACAAGATATGTGGGAAAGAAAGCAGACCACTTGAGACAACCTCAAGAAGAACAGCAGCTCAGAGGGAGCCATGTTTTCATTAGAAAAATATGGTGAAGAAAACAACTGACCAAGTGTTTGAAGATGCAGTAGATTCTGCTGAGAGGGTCATGATTCCAAAGGACATAATGGAAGGATCTGAAGGAATCTGGGAGATCTGAGAGATGGCAGCAGATTGGGGGATACGTGGAATCATAGGGCATAAGACTTCAGGTTGCAGCCTAGCTGGAAGCTCTGAGCTGCTTTTTACTATTACTGCTGCTGTTATAGTTACTCATGAGCAAATAGCTTGAAGTAGTTCAGAGTTTTGTACCTAAGCAAGTACATGTTATCTAACATCACTTTTCAGACAACATTTTTTTAAAAGATAGAAAATATTTTCTACATAATCTAGCTGAGAAAACTGCTTGGCCTTCCCTAACCCTTAAAAATTTCCTCAAAATTATCAGTTCCAGAAATGAGAAATTACAGAATCTTTTCTAGTCCCCTGCCTTAAGAAATTCATCCTAGAAAAATAATTATCTATTTTCAAGACTCAGGCCTTCAAGCCTGTTTATTTTTCCTTTCCAAATAATCAGCAGTCCTTCTTTCACCTTATTCTTACATACCAGAGTATGTGCCTTTGCTATGGATTTGAAGGGGTGCGTACCAGTGTACACGAATGCCTGCAGGTGCTCTGGGCGGTGGCAGTGGTGTTGTCCTTGGTTCTCTTTAGACCTCGTCTTTATGGATCTCATGGTATTTCTGTTTCCTGTGACCTGTGTGACTTTGGTGACTAATATTCTTTCAAAAAGCACTGCACTAAAGGACAGCTAGAAAATTCTAGGAGTCTGTCCAGGTTCTAATTGAGATGCAATTTCCTACCCTCACAGACTTTTATTGAGCAAACTTCGTTAGCACTTGTTTTCCAAGTTTCCTGATTACTCATTTCAGAATTCAGCTATCCAGAAACTATCTACTTCCATATCAACAATAAGAGACAAACAAGGGGGTGTCTGCATTAAAGACAATTAGTACCCAGAACGAAAGCTGGTATGTGGGTGGTACCATCTTTGTTGTGAAGCTACAGGGAAAAGAAAGGCCAGCATTCCTGCAGGCAGTTGAGTAACCCCAGTGGGACATCCTACCTCACATCTTGGCAGTTGTATTGGTTGGGCTTTTCAAAATCATAAGAAGGAGTACTGTCCACATCACATTCAGTGCTACAATTTTATTGTCAGAATATGTGAGAACTTGGGGAGGGGTGGGGAATTTCCTCATCAGCTTCATAATTCTTCCTGATCCCCGGGCTTCAGGGCTCCAATAATCATCCTCTTACCTAACAATCAAAGCATAGAGAGGAAATGTGTCTTCCTTTTGTTCACCTTGTACAACAGAGAGTGTGTGACTGAGTCACCTCTTGGCTTCTCACTCTGGGGCTCCTGGACTAGAAATAATTCCCCGCAGCTCACCTCTTTGATGGCCAGCTTCTCTAGCATCCATCAGGGGTTTTTGACCCTGGGCTTTGGGAATCCATAAACTCCCTAAAAATCATTTGCCCAAATGAGGGTCTGTCCACATGTGCATTTTCTGACCCTACTCTCTGTACAAAGGGAAATTTTTAACTATTCCCAAAAGGGTTTTTAGTATTTCCAGTGTTGACTCAGACCCAACAAAAAGCAGTATGAGAGCAAATGAACAGCAAATCTAAGAAGAATATCCAAATGCTGTTACTCAATCACAAAGATGAGATAAGTGACATGAACCTGTGTTGCTTGTTTAGTCAGTTATTCTAAGTTGAATCCACTTACCTCTTAATGTAACCATTTGCTTTCATAGCTGGAGGTCTAACTCCAGCTATGGATGAGTTGGAAAAAATGAAAATGGAAGGGAGGTTTGGGTGCTGTTGGCTTTGGAGAAATGCAATATGTACTTCACATATTCCACCTGATGTCATTAACTCTGTATATGAATTCATTGGCAGTACCTACCTACCAAAGGTAACTGAAGTCAGGAAACAAAATTCATTTCACCAGTCTTTCAGTTCAATGACACTGAAGGGTTTAGAGACTTATAACATGAATACATATAATTTTTTAAGACAAATATGCTGGGAACAGGGATAATTACTGTTCTACTCAATTCCATCGGTATGTTATTTCTCTCAACTTAAAATTTCTAGTGAAGATGAATGTAATTTGTAAGAAATACTCTTAATTTTCATCCTCTGAGAAAACTGAACTCTTTTTTTTTTTTAAGGGAATGAAAATTCATTACACTCAAAAGTGCATTTAGGGTGTTTACTTGTGTTGTATGCACTTGTTTGGGGGGATTTTTTATGTTTATCAATACCAGGTCTTTTATTACAATATTCTATCCTTTAAGGCTGAAAGGAGCCAATATTTCAATAACATGTTCCATAAAACCTTAAAGAAAGTTCCCATATAAATAAGTAATAGATTCTAATAGAGGCATATAAAGAATGACGATTACATCTTACTTTGCTCTTTGGAGTTGGAAGGCGCTGGGACAGGGCTTGAAGTGCAAGAGCAAAACCCCTGTGAAGAAAGACAAGTCAATACCAGCTGGCATTATGTTTACCTTCTCAGTATTTAAGTAGAAAACTTTTTTGGCTCTGCTTCTGACCTTATCTTTTGTATTGTTGCTCATTTGGTTTTCAGAGGGCTTGGTCCTTTTTATTTATATACACATCCTCTTTGTTGGAAGAACTTTCATTAAATTATCTTGTCAGCTCCCACCAAACTTTCTTTTCACAATTCTTGCTGCCTATGTTGTAAGAATCCATGGTAAACTGAGATGTCCCGAAGGAATGTGTGCTGGATCTTCTAGAAATATGCCTGCCCTGGATCCTGTGAGATCTTTGCCTCTGCGTAAGCAGCAGGGAGAAGGTAGACTGCCTGCAGAGAGTCTGTTATAATGGATGGGTTTTTCTTTGGAGCAGCCGTGTAAAGTAGTGCTGCCTTGGGGACTGATACCAAGTGGAGGGGCCAGCAGAATGTTATTAATGAATATGAAATATGCAGCTCTCCCACCGGCACTTCTTGGATGATATTTATTCTGAGGATTCCCTCAGAGTTTAGGAGGTCGCTTCCTTCCAAACTTTTTGCTGTGGAGACAGAAACGATTAAAACAGTGATACCAAGGACATCTTATTTCAGTAACCAGTTTTATTTCATCTAAGGGACAGTTATGGCCAGTGCGGCTGTGAATCACTGCATTAGGTTAGCATGGCTGACAGAGAGTATGAGACAACCAGCTCTCCGTAGGCAGCTGTCTGTCCCGGGAGTGCAGTGCCAGGTAGATGGTGATACCTCTTCAGCCTTGTTAGAGAAGAGCTTGGAGATACCACAGAATCTAGCTTCTTGTTTTTAAAACTGTGAAGGGTCATCTTAGTTAAAATAATACAGTAAACAGACAATTTACATTTAAAAGTGATATACAAGTTAGAGAAAAATATAAAGAAATGCTAATTTCTAGGTTTGACTTAAACATTCTCGCTCCCCAAATTAAGGATTATTAAGCTCTGCTTGTGTGGTATGGAAGGTAGGAGAGTTAAACCCCCAGGCTCTGCATCAGGGGACTTGTTCAATAGTGCTGTGCACACTGGGAAAATGCTCACTTTGGACCCAGTGTGAAAGTGGCACCTTCCTTCTACCAAGAGGAGCAGAGAAGAAAGCTACCTAACCCAAGAACACAGGCAGAATGTACTAGGTTGAACCACATGAAACTGCTAATGTGACCATTTTTCCCTGACAAAAAGAATAATTTCATAATATTCAATAGAATTGACAACTTCTTCTAAGGGGTACTGTGGCCTTTTCCACTTTTTCCTTTCTTCCATGCTTGAGCAGAAATTTCCAGTGGGGAGAGAAACTTGCTCTGCTCTCAGAGCAGACAAGGAAATGTTTTCTCTTCTTCCATGCTTCTGCAGTATCACAGAACGTTTGGAAGTGTCCCAGGAGACCTCGGCGGTATGCCTGCTCTCTTCCAGGATGCAGCTGTCTCCATCTCAGTTAGCCTCAAGTTTCTCTCCTGTGTTTGCTAGGGCAGAGGGAGGGTAGGGTAGATGAGAGACTGTTTTTCTCTACATACATAAAATTAGCTATGTGTAGGGCAGGCTTAGTTATTCTCAATTCTTGTTTTTTGATGTCTTACATTAAAAATAAAACTCCCTTGGGTGTTGTTAGTGTCATAAATCTACAACTTCAACTGACTAGGATTGCATTACTCCATGAGTGTAGGTCAAATAAGCATCATGCTTACATAATGCTGCAGTTTAATGAGAGTTAGAACTGTCTAGGTATGTTAGGTGTTACACTTACATACAATTTGGCTTTCCTAGAGGCTGTCTCATATATTCATGTGACTCACTGCTTTTATATTCTTGGCTCTCTGTGAGTACAGGTGATAGCAATGTGTACTTGCTCACAGTACCTACTATTAGTCTGAGCACTTATTCCCTGGCGTCGGGAAATGACTTCTAACTTTTTCAGGCAAATGTCAAACAGGACCAGGCCATTTCACTGTTAGTTCTTCATCTGGAATAATCTTGTCTTCTGTAGACCCTCCAATATTCAAAATGAAGGAACTTCCAATTACTATGGAACTCTTTTCAACACCTTTGTTTTTCTTCTTTAAAAAAAAAAAAATCATCTCTATATTGTTTCGTGTGTTCACTACCCCAAGTCAAGTTTCCTTCTATCACCATTTAACCTCCCTTTACTCTCTTCTACCTTCCCCATCCCCCTTCCCTCTGGTAATCGCCATACTGTTGCCTGTGTCTTTTTTTTTTTTTTTTGCTTAACCCCTTCACCTTTTCCACCCAGCTCTAACATTCCTCCCTCTGACAGCTCTCAGTCTCTTCTCTGTATCTGAGTCTGTTTCTATTTTGTTTGTCAGTTTATTTTGTTAATTAGAATCCACATATGATGAAATCATATGGTACTTGTCTTTATTTCTTTTTCAGGTCTTTACTTTTTAATTTAATCTTTATTGTATTTTTTTTATTACCATTTAGTCTCCTTATCCCCACTCCCCGCCAGCAATCATCGCACTGTTGTCCATGTCCACGAGTCCTTTTTCCTTTTTACTCAATCCTTGCATCCCGTAATTTCCCTCCTCCAACATTAACTGTCATCCTGCTCTCCATCTATGAGTCTGTCCACATTTACCTTGTTAGTTCAGTTTGCACACTAGATTCCACATATGAGTGAAATCATATGGTATTTGTCTTTCTCTGACTGGCTTATTTCCCTTAGCATAATGTTCTCCAGGTCCATCCATGCTGTCACAAAGGGTAGAATTTTCTTTTTTTATGGTTGAGTAGTATTCCATTGTGTAAGCATCCCGTAGTTGTTTATATGCTCATCTACTGATGGACACTTGGGCTGCTTACATATCTTGGTCATTGTAAATAATGCTGCAATGAACATAGGGATACCTATGTTCTTTAGAATTAGTGTTTTGGGTTCCTTCATATATATTCCCAGAAGTGGGATCACTGGGTCAAAAGGCAAATCCAGTTTTAATTTTTTTAGTATCTCCATACTACTTTCCACAGTGGCTGCACCAATCTGCATTCCCACTAACAGTGCAAAAGGGTTCCCCTTTCTCCACATCTTCGTCAGTACTTGTTATTTGTTGATTTATTGATGATAGCCATTCTGAAAGGTATGAAATGGTATCTCAGTGTAGTTTTAATGTGCATCTCTCTGATGATTAGAGATGTTAGCATCTTTTCATATGTCTGTTGGCCATCTGTATGTCCTCCTAGGAGAAGTGTCTATACAGGTCCTTTGCCCAGTTTTAATTGGATTATTTGGTTTCTTGGTGTTGAGTTTTGTATGTACTTCATAAATTTTGGATGATAGCCCCTTATTGATGTATCATCGAATATGTTCTTACATTCTCTGGGTTTTTTTATTTTGTTGATGATTTCCTTTGTTATGCAGAAACATTTTAGTTTGACTAGTCCCGTTGGTTTATTTATTTTTGTTTTTTTCCCTTGCCTGGGGATATATATCTGATAAAAAAAAATGCTATGAGCAATGTCTGAGATTTTGCTGCTTATGTTTTCTTCTAGGACTTTTATGGTTTTGGGCCTAACATTTAAGTCTTTGATCCACTTTGAATTTATTCTTATGTGTGGCATAAGAAGGTGGTCTAGTTCCATTTTTCTGTATATTATCTATCCAATTCCCCAACACCATTTATTGAATAAACTATCTTTAGCTCATTGTAGGTGCTTGCTTCCTCTGTCGAAAATTAATTGACTATAAAGATGTGGGTTTATTTCTGGGCTCTCTGTTCTGTTCCATTAATCTGTATGTCTGTTTTTATGCCAGTACCATGCTGTTTTGATTACTATGGCCTTATAGTATAGTTTAATATTAGGTGGAGTGATTCTTCCAACATTTTTATTCTTTCTCAGAATTGCTGTTGCTATGCAGGGCCTTTTGTGGTCCATATAAATTTTTGAAATATTTGTTCTAGTTCTGTGAAATATGTCATTGGAATCTTGATAGGAATTGTGTTAAATCTATAGATTGCTTTAGTTAGTATGGACATTTAATGATGTTAATTCTTTCTATCCCTGAAATGCACAATTCATTGTATGTGCTTCCACTTATTCATATCTTCTTCAATTTCTTTCTTCACTGTCTCATAATTTTCCAGGTACAGGTCTTGTACATCCTTTGTCAGGTTTATTCCTAGGCATTTTATTCTTATTGAAGTAATTGTGATTGGGATTGTTTTCTTAGTTTCCCTTTCTGATAGTACATTATTGGTATATAAAAATGTAGCTGATTTCTGGTTATTTACTTTTTATCTTGCTACTTTACTGAATTCACTTATCAGTTCTAGTGCTTTTTTGTGGAATCTTATGTTTTTCAATATACAGTATCCAATCTGCAACTAAAGGCAGTTTTACTTTTTATTTTCTAATTTGGATGCATTTTATGTGTTCTTCTACTTTGACTGCTGCGGCTAGGACTTCCATTGCTATGTTAAATAAACGATGGGAAAGCAGATATCCCTCTCTTGGTTTTTTTTTTTTTTGTATATTTTATTTATTATGCTATTACAGTGGTCCCATTTTTCCCCCCTTTATCCCCTCCATCCTGCACTCCATCCCATCATCCCCACGTCTCTTAGTCCATGTCCATGGGCTACACACACCAGTTCTTTGGCTTCTTAATTTCCTACACTACTCCTAGCCTGCCCCTGATCCCTTTCTATTTTGTCAACATTTTCCCACCACCACCTTCCCCAGCCCCACCCAGCCCCTCCTCCCACCCTCAATCCTTCCCCCATTTGGCTTTGTCCATGGGTCCTTTATGCACATTCCTTGATGACCCTTCCCCTCCTTTTCCGCTGTTATCCCCCTTCCTCCTCCCCTCTGGTTACTATCAGTTTGATTTTTGTTTCAATGTTGCTGGTTATGTTTTACTTGCTTGTTCATTTTGTTGATTAGGTTCCACTTACAGATGAGATCACATGGTATCTGCCTTTTACTGCCTGGCTTATTTATTTTAGCATAATGCTCTTCAGTTCTGTCCAAGCTGTTTTGAAGGGTAGTAGCTCTTTCTTTCTGCTGCATAGTATTCCATTGTGTAGATGTACCACACATTTTTGACCCACTCATTTACTGTTGCTTTCAATTCTTGGCTATTGTAAATTGTGCTGCTATGAACATTGGGGTGCATAAGTTCTTTTGAGCTGGTGTTTCCGGATTCTTAGGGTATAATCCCAGCAGTGGAATTCCTGGGTCAAAAGGCAGTTCCATTTTTAGTTTTTTGAGGAAATTCCAAACTGTTTTCCACAGTGGCTGTACCAGTCTGCATTTCCACCAGCAATGCACTAGGGTTCCCTTTCCTCCATATCCTTGCCAGCACTTGTCGTTTGTTGATTTATTTATAATGGCCATTCTGACTAGTGTGAAGTGGTATCCTGCTGCGGTTTTAATTAGAATCTCTTTGATGGCAAAGGATGCTCAGCATCTTTTCATGTGCCTCTGGGCCCTCTCTATGTCCTCCTTAGAGAAGTGTCTCTTCAGGTCACTTGCCCATTTTTTAATTGGATTGTTTGTCTTTCTAGAGTGGAGCCACGTGAGTTCCTTATATATTTCGGAGATCAAAACCTTGTCTGGTGTATCATTGGCAAATGTATTTTCCCATACGGTTGGTTCCCTTTTCATTTGCTGATGTTTTCTTTAGCTGTGCAGAAGCTTATTATTTTGATGAAGTCCCATTTGTTTATGCTTTCCTTTATGTCCCTTGCTTAGGGGACATATCAGTGAAAATATTGCTGTGTGGAATATCTGAGATTTTCTTCCTATGTTTTCCTCTAGGACTTTTATGGTATCATGACTTATATTCAAGTCTTTTGTCCATCTTGAGTCTGTTTTTGTGTGTGGTGTACATTGGTGGTCGAATGTCATTTTTTTGCATGTAGCTGTCCAGATCTCCCAACATCATTTGTTGAAGAGGCTATTTTTACTCTATTTTATGATTTTCCCCCTTGTCAAATATTAACAGACCACAAAGACGTGGGTTTATTTCTGGGCTCTCCACTCTGTTCCATTGATCTGTGTGTCTATACTTATGCCAGGACCAGACTGTTTTGATTACAGTGGCCTTATAATATAGTTTGATGTCAGGCATTGTGATCCTTCCTGCTTTGTTCTTCTTTCTCAAATTGCTGCAGCTATTGGAGGTCATTTATGGTTCCATATACATTTTTGAAATGTTTGTTCTATATCCATGAAATATGTTATTGGTATTTTAATAGGGATTTTGTTGAGTCTATAAATTGCTTCGGGTAGTATGGACATTTTGATGATGTTAATTCTTCCAATCCATGAACATGGTATATGCTTCCATTTAGTTGTGTCTCCCTTAATTTCTTTCTTCAGTGTTGTGTAGTTTTCTGAGTACAGGTCTTATACACCCTTGGTTCGGTTTATTCCTAGGTACTTTATTTTACTTGTTGCTATAGTAAATGGGATTTTTCCCCTGATTTCTTTTTGTGATATTTTGTTGGTGGTGTAAAAAATACCTTCAATATCTGAATATTGACTTTGTATCCTGCTGTTTTACCCAATTCACTTATTAGGTCAAGTAGTTTTTTGGTGGAATCTAAAGGGTTTTCTATGTATACTTTCATGAAATCTGCAAAAAATGACAGTTTTACTTCTTCCTTTCCCATTTGGATGCCTTTTATTTCTTTTTCTTGCCTGATCACTGTGGCTAAGACTTTTAATACTATGTTAAATAGAAGTGGTAAAAACAGACATCCTTGTCTTGTTACTGATTTTACTGGGAAAGCTTTTAGTTTTTGCCTGTTCAGTATAATATTGGATGTAGGTTTCTTGTATATAGCCTTTATTATTTTGAGGTATGCCCCCTTTATTCCCACTTTGCTGAGTGCTTTTATCATAAATGGGTGCTGTACTTTATCAAATGCTTTTTCCGCATCTATTGATATGATCATGTGATTTTTGTCTTTCCTTTTGTTTATGTGATGTATTACATTTATCAATTGGTGAATATTGTACCATCCTTGCATCCCTGGGATGAATCCCACTTGTTCATGGTGTATGACTCTTTAATGTATTGCTAGATGAGGTTTGCCAATATTTTATTACGGATTTTAGCGTCTGTCTTCATCAGCGATATTGGCCTGTAGTTTTCTTTCTTTGTTGTATCTTTATCTGGTTTTGGGATTAGGGTGATGTTGACCTCATAAAAGAAGTTTGGGAGTCTTCCCTGTTCTTGGGGTTTTTGGAATAGTCTAAGAAAGATAGGGGTAGCTCTTCCTGAAATGTTTTGTAAAATTCTCCTATGAAACCATCTGGTTCAGGGCTTTTGTGTGCCAGGAGTTTTTTGATTACTGCCTCAATTCCACCAGTTGTTATTGGTCTCTTCAGGCTTTCTGCCTCTTCTTCATTTAGTTTTGGAAGATTACACTTTTCCAGGAATTTCTCCATTTCACCCAGGTTTTCAAATTACTTGGCATGTAGTTTTTTGTAGTAATTTCTTACAATCCTTTGTATTCCTGTGGTATCAGTTGTAATTTCTCCTCTTGCATATCTGATTTTATTTATCTGAGTCCTTTCCCTCTTTTTCTTGATAAGTCTGTTTAAAGGATTGTTGATTTTGTTTATCTTTTCAAAGAATCAGCTCCTGGCTTTATTAATCCTTTGAACTGTTCTTTTAGTCTCTATGTCATTCAATTCTGTTCTGATCTCAATTATTTCCTTCTGCTCGCACTGGGCTTTGTTTGTTGTTGTTTCTCAAGTTCTCATAGATGTTGTGTTCGGTTGTTTATTTGAAATGATCCTGTCTTTTTCAGATAGGCCTGGATTGCTATGAACTTCCCTCTCAGGACAGCCTTTGCTGTGTCCCATGTGTTTTGAAATGTTGTGTGTTCATTTTCATTCGTTTCCATAAACTTTTTGATTTTCTTCTTTGATCTCATTATTGACCTATTCATTGTTTAATAGCATGCTATTCTGTCTCCATGAGTTTGAATGTTTTTGAGTTTTTTCTTGTGGTTGGTTTTTAATTTTAAGCCTTTGTGGTCTGAGAAAATGCTTGATATGGTTTCAATTTTCTTAAATTTATTGAGGCTTGTTTCATGTCCTATCATGTGGTCTATCTTTGAATATGTTCCATTTGCATTTGAAAAGAATGTATAGTTTGCTTCCTTGGGATGAAAGGGTCTATAAATATCATTTAGGTCCATTTTATCTAATGCATCCTTCAGTTCCACAATATCCTTGTGATATTTTGATTGTTGACAGCGGGGTATTAAAATTCCGTACTCTAAGTGTGTTGCTGTCTATATCTTTCCTGAAGTTCTCAAGAGTTTCCTTATATATTTGGGTGCTCCTATGTTGGATACATATAGGTTTACAATGCTTATGTCTTCTTGATGGATTCTTCCTCTGTGTATTATGAAGTGACCTTCTGTGTCTCTTTTTGTGGCCTTTATTTTGAAGTCTATATTGTCTGATATAAATATTGCTGCCCTGGATTTCTTTTCCTATCCATTTGCTTGGAATATTTTTTTTCCAACCCTTTACTTTCAGCCTGTGTAGGTCTTTTGTTCTCAGGTGATTCTCTTGTAATTAGCATATATGTGGGTCCAATTTTCTTATCCCATTCAGCTACTCTAAGACTTTTAATGGGAGCATTTAATCCATTTACATTTAAAGTTATTATTGATAGATACTTATTCATTTTATTCCCATTGTATTTGTGTTCCTATCTCACTCTTTTTCTTCATCTTCTTAAAGCAGACACTTTAGCATATCTTGCAAGGCTGGTTTGGCAGAGGTGTACTCTTAGACTTCTTTTGTCTGAGAAATTCCTTATCTCACTTTCCATTTTAATTGAGAGTCTTGCTGGGTAGAGTAGTCTTGGTTACAGGCCTGTGCTTTTCATTACTTGGAGTATTTCTTACCCTACCTTTTGGCTTGTAGTGTTTCTACAGAAAAGTCAGCTGCTAGCATTATCAGGTCTCCCTTGTATGTTACTTCCTGTTTCTCCCTTGCTGCCTTTAAGATTCTCTCCTTGTCCTTGATATCTGCCATCTTATTTATGATGTGTCTTGGAGTGGGCCTTTTTGGGTTCCTCTTGATTGGGATTCTCTGTGCTTCCTGGACTTGTGTGACTTCTCTCCTCAAGTTAGAGAAGTTTTCCATCATTAGTTTTTCAAACGGCTTTTCTATCCTTTGCCCTTCTTCTTCTCCTTCTGGTATTTTATGGATATTATTATATGTCATGTTGTCCTGCATTTTCCTTAATCCCTCTTTGTTCTTTTTGAGTCTTTTTTCATTTTCTTGCTCTTTCTGGGCGTTGTTTTCTACCATGTCTTCCAGTTTACTGATTCAATCCTCTTCTTCATCAAGGCTGATTTTGATTCCTTCTACTGTGTTCTTCAATTCAGAAACTGAATTCTTCATTTGCTCTTGGTTCTTGTTGATGGTTTTCATGTCCTGTTTCATGCTGATATAGTTTGCACTAAATTCCTCGTACTTTCCCTGCAGTTTTTGGTAATTCTCCCTGAGCTCATTGAGTTCATTGAGCTTCCTTATAATCATTGTTTTGAACTCAATATCTTATAGTTTACTTGCCTCTATTTCATTTAGTAGTCTTTCTGATGATTCCTCCTTTCCTTTTGATTGGGGGTTTTTCTTTATCTCCCCATTATTTGGCTGCCAGATCAAAACTACAAAGTCCAGGAAACAAACCCATGTCCACAAAAATAACTACCCCCTTCAATCCCTCTACCAATAGCAAATGAACCACTGTTAATAAGGCTATAAAGAGATTAAGACTATATTAAGATACCAGGGAAATAAACTATAGTATAAAATCTAGTGACTTCATATGCACCAACTGGATGGACAAGAAATGAATGTTAAAAAGCTATGTAGTAAAGAAAATATCGCAAATCATGGAGAAAACTAGATTGGATTTCATCTCATTAGCCTCTAGTATTTACTGCTGTTTTTTCTTTCTGGATCCACCTCTGGTGATGTCAGGTGTTGACCCCTGTGACCTTAGGTAGTCTGCTCAAGACTTCCAGGGATCTACTGTCTGTGGCTGTCTCCTTCAGTTGTTAATCTAGTCACTCTCTGCTCAGCAGTCAGGCTTTAACACAAGAGGGTGGGGCACAATCCCTCCTGGTTGGGGCTAATGTTTCCCTCAGGCTGCTGCTGCTCAGTGGGGAGTGGTCTGTGTGAGCTCAATGGCTGCTGCCTTATGGGGGATGATTCAGTACCAGG